>CABHPR010132297.1:0-11521 GCA_902168415.1 Peromyscus melanophrys | reverse complement strand
CAAGAGAAGAGGAATACATGTGTGTGCAGTCTGTGCAAGAGAAGAGGCAACAGCCAATACCAGTGAACCAGGAGGCAGCCAGCTGCTTGTATGTCTGATCATCAGTAATAACCAAATCAAACCCTCTAGTTTCATATTCTCATTGTGACCACAGACTCACACCATAGGGGGAAGCATCTAATCTCATGAAACAGTTTATAGTATCAAATTTTAAAGTAAACAGAAACCCAAACACACAGCACATAGAAGAAGGGGCTAAGAACACACATGCCTTCTTTCTCTCTTTGTAGTGTCCCACACAGTACAGGCTGGCCTTGAACTCACTCATGCACGTTTCACAAAGGAAGCTGAAGATTAAAGAAATCAACTTCCTTGCCCAATCTCCCAGACATTAAGTAGCAGAAGTAGGATTTAAAGCTATGATTGGTTTCACGGGGTTCTATGCTCCCAACTGAACTCTGCAAGCTGTAATAATAAGCCTCAGCTTATTATTAAGAAAACAGGTGGTGCCTGCCTGTCATATCAGGTAGGAGGCAGGTGGGTCAGAAGTTCAAGGCCAGCCTTGGAGTACACTCAAAACAACAAAGGGAAAAACGGGGAGGCTTTCTGTAGATACTGAGACTTGTAGCATTACAAGGCTATAAAAGGCAGGAGCCTCTTGGGAGTCTCTGGTACAAGCCAGGCATTCCTGACCCAAAACTGGAAATCCACAACAGTCCACAATCCAAGACATTCTGAGCATCATTTTGTCCAGTATCTGCAACACCTTCAAACCTTCAAGTATCTGGATAAGGCATCCTCAAGTCTCGTTACAAATTCAGCTCAGATGAGTTAGGGCTGTGATGCCTTCAGAGAAAAAGTTCCAGAAGTGCTTTTAACTCATTTACTGTACCGCATCCCCTCTCTGGATGCAACCTTTTTGGTGTCTGTAAAGCTGGAAGGGAGGAGTCACTCTGATAAAGACACAACTCCTGGAATCCCTACCTTCTTCCCAGGACGGGGACTCCTTCGAGGAGGAGAGAGGTCAGAATCAGAAGACTTGGTCCTCTGTCTTCTCCGGGGAGGAGAGAGGTCGGAGTCAGAGCTCTGGCGTCTCTGTCTATTCCGTGGTGGTGACAGATCTGAGTCAGAATCCCGGTGTCTTGAATTTTGTTTTTGCCGTGGAGGAGACAGATCTGAGTCAGAGGCTTTGTGGCAGACACCTGGGTAGAAAGGAGCAGTCAAAGTGTGACCCTGCTGTCTCCTAGGGAAAAGGCTTGTATGAAAGCCTGTGGCTAAGAGAAGCTAAGGATTAAACTAAGGATGGGATGGTTCAGGAGTCAAGTGAACCTAGTATGTCAGGCCCTGGTTTTGGTCCCCTGTGCCAGGGAGAATAAAGTAACCCCCTTGGAAGAATGTTTAAAAGAAATTACCAAGTGGGGGCACAGTGTCTACTTAGTCATCCGATGAAAAAACATGACTAACATGACTAACCAAAGCACAAGTACAGGTGACACGGAGAAGAATAGGTCAGGAGGCTCTGTTTCCTGGCCCCCAGTGTCTGGTGACTTTGAAAAGCACGTGAGATTTCAGACGCTCATCTATACTTCGGTCCACCACTGCCACTCCGTGCAGAACTGACAGAAGAGCTTGGTCAGCCCTCTGTGGTATGGCACAGTCAGGAAGGTCTGGGGTATAAGCTGATGTCCTCAGACTCAAGAATAACAAAGCAATTTAATCTTAAAAATTAAAACGGTAGCTAGAACAAACAAAGGAGAAAAAAACTTTCCTGCACAGGTCTGTTCTAGATGACAGCGCACAGCTGACCTACCAGGTTGTAGCAACAGCCACACATTTTGACCTAGCAAACAACTGCTCAGCTTTCTTTCTAGGAGCCTATCAGTAAAAACCCCAAGAGATCTAAGAGAAGAAATAATCCATAGTTGTTGTAACAGTATATGGACAGGATGACTGAAACATCCTAAGAGCAAAGCTAGAAATAATCCAAAGCATGTAATCTTAGGGAAATGGCTAAGTCAACTTATGTAACATAAAGAAGCTTAAAAAAAAAATACAGTAACATAAAGATGTCTATAACCCAGGGAAAACTTTGTTGAGTAGAGGGAGCAAGCAAGATTATGCTCTGCACAGCCAGACTCAAGTACACCCAGCTTGCATGCCAGGAAGCCCCCAAGGACACTGGCTACAATACTAACAGTGACGGTGTCCGAACGATACAAGTTTGTGAGAACCTTCCCATGTCTATACATTTCTGCAACACAGTATTTTTCATTTTTATTTATTATTACTGTAAGTGCGCATGTGTGCTTGTGAGTGCAGGTGCCCGCATGTGGAGGTCAGAGGGCAGCATTCAGAGTTGGTTTTCTCCTTTCAGTGCGCTGGTGCAGAAAATGCTTTTATCCACTGAGCCACCTCACCTGCCCCAGCAGTGCCTTTTCATGGGGGAGGAAGGGTAAGCAAAAGCACATAAAACTTTCCTCCCTACCCCTGTAATTTTTCTCATTCTCATACGCACAGGGATAAAGCTCCTCTTATGCATAGCCATATGCTCACCTTTGGGATCAAGCTGTTTCTTAGCTCCAAAATGAGCTTTTGCTTGCCGCTTCCGTGGAGAAAGGTCAGAGTCACGCCCATACTTGCTGTCCTTGGAGAGTGACGGGTGGGAGGGTCCCAGCTCCCTCTGGGATCTTTCTGCAGCTTTACTACTTTTGGTTCTGGGCAGTTCCAAATTAGGGGAGTCATGACGGGTCTTCCTGAGATGCTGAGGTTCTGAAGTGTCAAAAGTCCTCCTATGCTGGCCTGTGTCAGGGGAGTGGTTATGGGCCCTTCTGGGGGAAGAGATACCTGAGGAACCATGATGACCTCTCCTAGGAGATACACCTGAAGAATTATGATGAGGCTTCCTGGGGGGAGAAGCATCTGAGTCATGACGGGCCCTTCTAGGAGGAGATGTGTCTGAGTCATGACGGGCCCTCCTGGGAGGAGACGGATCTGGGGTGCCATGACGGGCCCTCCTGGGAGGAGATGGATCTGGGGTGCCATGACGGGCCCTCCTGGGAGGAGATGGATCCGGGGTGTCATGACGGGCCCTCCTGGGAGGAGACGGATCCGGGGTGTCATGACGGGCCCTCCTGGGAGGAGATGGATCTGGGGTGTCATGACGGGCCCTCCTGGGAGGAGATGGATCCGGTGTATCATGACGGGTTCTTCTGGGAGAGGATGGATCTGGGCTGTCATGATGAACCTTCCTAGGAGGAGATGGATCCGGGGTGTCACGATGGAAATGTCCATCTTCACTGTGGTCTAAACACAAAAGCAAACAGTCAGATCCCCACAAGTGCTCTGTCCACATCTCTCTCAGTTTAAAAATACGCCCCAGAAATACACATCTCTGAACCACTTGAAAAGCCTATAAGGTCTACCTGGCTCTTGTGCTTAGGCCAGCAAACCAGCACTCACAGACTACCTAAAGAGTAACTCCTCTATTGGCCTCCCAAGTCCCAGGTGTGTGAAGCGTCTAAAGCACATTTATTCCCAGTATACCCTATAGTAAGCAGGGCAGGTGATCATGTCTAATAGACATGAAAACGAAGGTTCTGGGGATCCCCTAAGATTACCATTACCCCAATCCCAATCATTTCACTCCCCATTCAATTCATTTTCCAGTGAGTCTCTCATTTCCCAACAGGCCAGAGGTTCCTGTTGCTATCATTTACAGGTTTTCCCTCTTTTTCAAAAGATACAGTGACTAACCCTGTACATCAAAATGAAATGTAGTAAGTATTTAATTCATGTGACTATGCTCCCCTTTTAAGGGGGGAATTCAACAGGAAAAAAAGAAAAAGAAAAATCAAGCATTAACTGTTATCTACTGTGTAGCAATCCTTTATACAGACTACTTAATTCTCACAAGTCTGGGATGTAACATCACTAGCCCCACTTTATAGACGAAGTCACTGATATAGAAATCAAGCAATCTGCCAAAGTCATACTGCTAATACGTGGTGAAGTAAATATCTAGAGCTAAACCTGTGTGGCTCCAAAGTTCACGGGCAATCTTTAAAAATGTGCCACTGAGGGGAAACACAGTTTGAGAGTCTAGACTTTCAGAGGCAAAGCAGATCAAATGTCCTGGCAGCTGGGGCATTCCCACATTCCAATTTCTCCTCTCTATTTCTTGCCATCAGAGCTCCATGGCCCAAATAAAAACAAGAGCTGGGCAGGACCTGATGAATTCATATTAAACAGATAATTCAAACCAAGTCAACTCCTTCACTTTGGGGAACAGTCTATCTTTCCAGACTGATGCCAGTGAGGAAATAACAGTGAATCCGTGTATGAGGCCGATCAATCCCATGTATAAAAGGGAGGAGGTGTAGGACGTCAGGGCGGATATTTCCAGTAACAAACTGAGGCAGGGTAGTAAGAAAGAGTAAGGGAGAAGAGAAAGGACTGTGTGTGTGCATGTGCATTTGAGACTTCTTAGACATGCAGACAAGGAAGTACAAGCACACGCGTGCACACACACGCGTGCACATACATTCTCTCTCTCTCTCTCTGACAAGTACTGAAAAGATGGGGAAACAACCATAAGGCACAAAATAATGGGTCAGACTGAAAAGAATTCCGATAAAGTCATCATGAGAACAAGGCTGTCATTGGTGAAGCTAAGTGACAAGGCAATGTACTGAAATGAACTGAGGAAAGGACCACTCATCTATGGTGCATCTGTGTAGAGCACTGCTTTCCACCAGAGCAGCAGGGTGTTACCTAATGGCACAGAGTCTAACACAGGAAGACAAACCTCATTTAGGAGCCAATTCTTTCAGCACCTGTGTGGGAGAAATGAGCAAGCACCAGGAATCTCCTGAAGTTCAACAGGTCTCAAGAAGTAAGACCCAGCCGGGTGGCAGGGGTGCACACCATTAATCCCAGCACTCAGGAGGCAGAGGCAGGCAGATCTCTGTGAGTTTGAGGCCAGCCTGGGCTACCAAGTGAGTTCCAGGACAGACTCCAAAGCTACACAGAGAAACCCTGTCTCAAAAAAAAAAAAAAAAAAAAAAGACCCAAGCACAGTGGCCTGGACTGTGAGACCTTGTCTCAAAAGTTTAAAAGAAAAGAAAAACAAGTGGGGGAGGGGGAGACAGGACAGCCTTATTTATGGAAAAAGGAGGAGAAGAGACATACAGACATAAACCAAAAGGACAGAACTCGGGACCCTGACTCATGTGAACTTCTTCATTCTAGAACAGTGGGAAGCCTGGGCCTCCGTGCTCTTCCTCTGTTTCTTACAAACTCCTCCCCAGGTCCTGCTGTCTACCAATTGCTCCCTGCTGTGGTCCAGGGAGGAACGGGTCTAAAAGGTCTAAACAGTCTGACAAGTCAGCCTCTAACTCCCCACGTCCTCCTCCAGAAGTCCTGACACCTTTTCCACCATATTTTTCATAATCACTGACACAATGAAACAATGCACTCCTCTAGAGCAGTGATTCTCAACCTTCCTAACGCTGCGACCCTTTAATACAGTTCCTCATGTTGTGGTGACCCCAACCATAAAATTATTTCATTGCTACTTCATATCTGTAATTTTTCGAAGTATCTATATCGTAATTTGTAATATGAAATAATATAATAATAATATAACATCTGATAGGCAACCCTCAAAGGGGTCATGACCCACAGGTTGAGAACCACTTCTCTAAAGCAAAAACCATTATAGGGACCTACCCTATAACCCAAATTTAGACTTATCTGCTGTTGACACTCACCTCCCAGAAGCTTCCATTTGGCACTGGAGCGGAAGGCCTCCATCTGCTTTACCTCTTCTGGACGCTCATCCACAAACTCAGCCACCTGTAGGAGTAGGGACACTACAGTAAGGAAAACCACCGAATCCAGCCAAGGAACACTTGTCTCAAGAACCTGGAGCCATAACTGGTCCTGTTCCTAACACACAGTGCCCACACACCCTTGTGGCCATAAGGAAACATGCAGCAGTGCTTGGTTATTCTTGTCCCATGAACATCTCACTGTCACTTTGATAACTTAATTGTAGACCCTTCTCTGACTAGTCAATCTGCCTCCAAAGATAAAATCATTACAAACCTTTTTAGTAATTGTGCTGGCACACAACTGCCACTTGTAAGTGAAAAGCTCAATTCCTTTTACATGTTTATTTTTCACACACAGTGAGAACACTGCCTTCCTAACTTGCCTATCACTAATCAAAGATCTGGGCCCTTATGAATCCTCTCCTGTGAGCAGTCACAATGACAGGTCTTGAATCCAACTAAAGGGAACTACTGGCCACACACCAAATTATAGAATGTTCAGGGCCAGCCTCCAAACTCCCTAATCTACATAAATGATCACGATGACTCATAGACTCCTCCGTGACGGAGAACTCACCTTTCAAGTCAGTCCACGGTCAGTGTTAGAGCAGTCTTAGTTTTACTGGTCCCACAGCTACCCTCACATAACTTTGTTTCCTCCATCCTAACGCTAACCTCTCATCCCTTTCCATTTGAGAGACCTTCAAAGTGGCTGGCATAAGTAAACTGTAGTTACAGAGAACAGCTGTGCAAGACACTATTTCACAATTATCTTATTCAATCCTCACCATACTCATGCCAAGACAGACCCAAGGCCACTGACCAGCACACTGTGCCTCAGAGAAATGAAATGAGCGTAGACTAGCAAACTGTAAGAGCGGAATTCAAATCCGGGTCATAACCCTCTGTACTACTTGTGCTCCCAAGTCCCGCCATCATTCCTCATATGATCTTCTTCTGAGCTCTATCCCTGGGCACAGAAAGCACGGCCCTAATGCAGGGTGAACTGAGACCTGGATCAACTGAGTTCCGTCACTTAGTCTTGGTGTAACCTCTGGCAAAGTATCTCAAGTCTCAATGCCCTTATTCCTCTCTTTTCTTTTCTTTCTTTCTTTTTGTTTTTTGTTTGTTTGAGACAAGGTCTCTCCGTGAATCTTGGCTATCCTGGAACTCACTCTGTAGACTACATATTTGGGCTACAGAGGAATACACTGAGGCTTGGGGGGTGGGAGGAAGTCTAATTGGATGGTGTTGGGAGTTTTGGTAGTGGATATTTTAACAGTTAGGTGTTATATATGTAATAAGTTATTATAATGGAGTAGAGGTGGTAGTAGAATTTAATAATATAAGTGATTGGGTAGTTAATGAAAGTGATGAGATTGGACCTCCTGCCTCTGCCTCCCGAGTGTTGGGATTAAAGGCATGTGCCACCACCGCCTGGCTCAATGCCCTTATTTCTAAAAGCAGGGCTCAAAGGACTGTTCTGAAGACTGAATGAGAGCCTTTGTGTTCACTTAGCAGTGCTTGGTACATGGTCGGTACTCAATAAACTAAGTCTATCAGTCATTCTTACACGCAGAGAATTGCTTGTTTCTCCTTGTGATCACATGACTCACTTCCACTGCCCATCATGAGAATATTATATCCGAACAGTACTAGCCTAGAAGATCAAACTTCAGAACCATTTCTGCTGAAAATTCATCACATTCACACCACTGCACAGCCAAGTCATTCCTTGGGGATCATCTGCTTAAGCATCATGGACTAAACCAGGGAGAAACAGCTCTTTACACGTCACTCTTCCCATGCTCAGCTTTCCCCCTACAACTCTATCTCACACTGAGACGCTTGGATCGTTTCAAAGTCCTGACAAGACCCCAAAAGATACGTACCACAGGCAAATCTCCATCCTCTTCCTCCTCCTTTTCCGGCTTAGTGGTAGAGATAGCTGCCCAGCCCACATCATCATCAACAATCCGCATTCTAGATGGGAACAATAAAAGGCTCAAAAAGGAATTCATTCTGGGACACAGACCTATGTACACTTACCTATTGTTTTTTCGTTTATTTATTGTGTATGTGTGATGGTATATATATGTACCACAGCATGCATATGGAAATCAGAGGACAACTTGCAGGAGTCAGTTCTCTCTATCATGTGGGTTCAAAGGATTGACCTCAGGTTGTCAGGCTTGCGTGGCAAGCGCTGAGCCATCTCCCGGCCCCCTATTGACTTTTAAAGTTCAAAAGCATGGCGTAGTCTTTGTCTATACGGACTGCTACTGAAAATTCACTCCATCACTGTCCATTTTTTTGTTTGTTTGGTTTTGGTTTTTTGTTTTTGGAGACAGGGTTTTTCTGTGTAACAGCCTTGGCTGTCCGGGAACTTGCTCCATAGACCAGGCTGGCCTCGAACTCAGAGATCCACCTGCCTCTGCCTCCCGAGTGCTGGGATTAAAGATGATTGCCAACTCCCAGTCCATCATTATCCATCTTGGAATGAGTCAAATTTCTTACTCTATCAGTTTTCACAAATGCAAACCCCTTCCCCCTCTTAACCAGGGATCTCATTTTCTTTGGGCCCTGGCATTGAATAACTTCCTTGGATGTATCTTTCTTGCTCACTGTCTCCTACTCCCAGGCTAGAAATCCCTCTACACACTCTTAGAATGTTTTCATTTGTATTTATCAAACGAGTTAAATCAACTGTTGTATCATTGGTTGTATAAAGCCCACAGTCCCATTAAATTCTAAGCTCCAACAGCCAAGGGCTAGGACATTCTTTTATTTGTTGACTTTCCCCTCTCAGATACTCTCACTATGGCTAGGTTCAAACGCTATCCTCCTGCCCCAGCCTCCTCTGTTCTGGGTTATAAGCATCTACCACCACATACTGCTGACTAAGGCATTTTTGTTCATCAAGGCCTCTTCAACACAACTGTCATAGGAGATAGTCAGCCCTCCATACCCATGGATTCTGCAACTGCAAATTCAACCAAACACAGATTAAAAATATCCAGGGAAAAGAAAATTACCAGTGTATTAAATAGATACAGACTTTCTTTGGTTACAATGCCCTAAATAATGTAACAATTACTTACATACCATCTGTCTTAGTTAAGGTTTCTATTGCTGTGACAAAACACCATGACCAAAAGGCAAGTTGGGGAGGAAAAGGTTTATCTAGCTTACACTTCAGTAATACTGTTCATCACTGAAAGAAGTCATGACAGTAACTCAAACAGGGCAGGATCCTGGAGACAGGAGCTGATGCAGAGGCCATGGAGAGGTGCTGCTTACTGGCTTGCTTCTCATGGCTTGCTCAGCCTGCTTTTTTATAGAACCCAGGACCACCAGCCCAGAGACGGCACCACCCACCATGGTCTGGGCCCTCCCCCACTGATCACTAATTGAGAAAATGCCTTACAGCTGGATTTCATGGAGGCATTTCCTCACTGAGGCTCCTTCCTCTCTGATGACTCTAGCTTGTGTCAAGTTGATGCACAAAACCATCCAGCACACCATCTAAGTTGTAGTGATTTAAAGAGGATGTGAACAGTTTACCTGCAAATACCATATCATTGTGTGGAGGAACTTAAATACCTGTGGACTGAGGAACCAGTCCACAACTACTGAAAGATGACAGTGCTGTGAAATAATCCTCTTGTACACTGTGAAGATTTGTCACTTGAATTGGTTTAATAAAATGCTGATTGGCCAGTAGCCAGGCAGGAAGTATAGATGGGGCGACCAGACTAAAGATGATGGGAAGACAGGTGGAGTCAGGAATTGCCAGCCAGAAGCAGAGGGAGCAGGAGATGAATGTGCCATGCTAATGAAGGTACTGCCACGTGGCAGAGCATAAAAAAAGAATATGGGTTAACTTAAAATGTAGGAGTTAGCTAGTAACAAGCCTGAGCTATCATCCGAGCATTTATAATTCATATTTAGCCTCGTGTCAGTTATTTGGGACTTGGCGGTGGGGACAGGAAATGTCTGTTTATATGACAGCATCCAATAAATGTGATTCACACAGATGAACTGTGCTGCAAAGAGGTATTTGAAAAGCCAGGAACACATGATACTTAATCAGTGTTGTCCAAAGCTTAAATTTTTTTCCCTGCATGGCATTGCTCCTTCTTACAAAGGCGTCAACCACACTGAATGTAGCACCCACCTTAACTGAATATAGGCTCAACTGGTAACACCACAAAGCTTCCATCTCTAAATGATGTCATGCTCAAGTCCCAAATGAAGATAAATTTGGGCAAAGGGGGAATTAGTCTACCCATTTCAATGGGCCACAAAATTTTCTCAGTTGAGATATGGGACTAATACCGTTAGATCACAATGCTGCCCCCATAGAGGGTGGTGAGCCACACTTTATATTCTCTAGCACCTTCTCTAAGCTGCTAAACTCCTAGAAAGTAGCAGACCCAGGGCAAGGTGTAAGAATAGGATTAGCTTCCAGAGTTTTGACCTTGTATCCAAAATAGTACCTTCTTAGTAAGCTGCTAAACTTAGAGCCACTGCTCTAAAGTCTAAGAAATTTCCCTTATTCTGTGAGCTGATGTTCAATCTCCTGTCCCAACCTTTCCAGACTCCAGTGGCCAAGTCAGTCACTACAGGATATTTCATCTGAAATCTGTCTCAGCACACCTCTCTTTTGAACCTGGAAAGTATATTATTTAAAACAATGTCTACTTCATCACACAATGTCTACTTCATCACAATGTTCTGAAAGTTATATGGTCGAAGTTTTTGGAAAGAGGCCAGGCACATGATAGGAACTGTATCCATGTTAGTTGTTACTGTTAGTAGTAGCCAAGAGTAACAGGACTTGGATCTTTGATTCCAGGTCAATTCCTGATACTTTGAAGCCCCCAGAAACAGATTTTTTGGATTCCAAAATGTTTGTTAAAAAATGCAAGCACTTGGGGCTTTACATTAGCTCTACTATTCTCGGGGCGCGACTTTCAGTCTGTTCCAGAGACCATGCAAGGCTACAAAGGCGGGAAAACAGTGAGGAAAGTTCTAGCTGGCCTTAACACATGGAAGGCGCTGTTCAGAGGCTGATGTCTGCGCTGCAGGCGGCAGCAAGAAGCCCGCCCCGAAGCAGAGGAGCTGGGCCTGGGCTCGGGCCGGGGTCGGCAGCGCTCGGAGCGCCGCGCGGACGAGGAGGAGGAAGAGCTGCGGCCGAGGGCGCACCGGGGCAGCGCGACGCCACACCAGTCCACTCACCCCTTGCCACCGGCGCCTCCCGGCTTCGGCCGTTTTTTGCGCCGCTTCCGAACGGACTCTGGACCTCCTTCCAGGCCGGCATCTGCCCCAGACAAGTAACGCTTCAGATACTCAGCCTTAGAGAGCGGCGGAGCTGCCGCCATGGCAGCGGCGAGGGCGGGGCAACGGCTCGGCGCTGGGGACAAAATTCTACGGGAAACGGATGGGGGTGGAGCCAGGAGCGGAAGCCCTGGGAGTGGGACTTGCGGAACTACTGGGCTGATGACTGGGTGTGATGACTCTAAAAAGGCCTTTGCAGGATCAGAGGAGGGCGTGCATGCATCTGGGGCCGCTTCAGCTTTCCTGTGATGACGCATCCGTGCAACGCCCTCAGCCGGCACTGTCCCAGCCGCAGGCCGACTTAACTGGATCCTGCCCTGACGGTTTCTGCGCCAGAGTGGAGAAGAACA
>CABHPR010132296.1:3989-17219 GCA_902168415.1 Peromyscus melanophrys | reverse complement strand
AGTCACTACCCTCTGAATGTGAGTGAGGCCCCAGTGCTTTCTCCCCTACCTTTGGGGCTGGGGCAGGTTTTTTTCTTTAAAAGCTTTATTATCAGCATATATTTAAACATAATAATGAGTTCTGTTATGACATTCCCTTCATGTATATAATGTATTTTGATCATCTCTTTCATCACCCTCTTGCCCCACCCACCCCTGCTGATCCCCTCCTCTTTCCACCTGGTCCTCCTTCTACTTCCTTGTCTTTGTTTTTGGTGTCCCAGTGAGTTTAATTCGGGTTGCTTACACGAACATGAGGAAGGATTTGTTTACAGAAAGAATTTGCCAGTGTGACACAACTGAAGACCCCCTCCAACCATTGACTGCTTATCAATCCTCAGAGGGGTGGGGCCATGTAAGCCCCGCCTCTAGGAACCACTAACTGCCTATAAATCTTCAAGGGTAGGTGGGGCCCCATGAGCTTATCCCTCTAACAGCCATTGACTGCTTAGCAGTCTTCAGAGGAGCAGGGACTTGTGAGGCCCTTCCCTCTTCCCCTAGCAATGAATTACTGCCTATCAATCTCCAGGGAGAGGCAGGGCCTGGTGAGCCATTCTTCTAGCAACTGTTGTTAGCAGCTCATCAGGGAGGGCCTCCCCTTGAGACTTTCATTTTCTAAGAGTAACTGGAATGCCTTCCTGGAAGGAGTGGTCGAGTTGGCCCACGCCTGTCTCTGGAAGAAGTAGAGTAGGGTTGGAGAAAGTCTTAGTTAGCAAATCTCTTAGATTTGTAAAATCTGAAAATCAGAAGAGTTCCACATGGGAGGGGCTCCTAGAGTTTTCACGTGAGTGGTTATTGAGTTTTTATTCCATACTTCTGGGGTTGGAGAGCTCACTGCCTTCCAAGCTACTTCAGTGATTCCTTCTCTTGAGCCCAAAGCTGCAGTCTGATAAACTTAGCACTAAGACCTCCATCTCTTTCCTACATTCTGCTTGGAAATGGCTTGGAAGATTCTAGTTGCTCCTCTACAAAGTATAGACTGTCACACTTTAGATGATCTGAGGACCAAACCTCAGTCATTGTATACGTAGCTCAAGAGCAAAGAGCTGTCTGGTAACTCTAACCATACACCATCTGGAGTAGTTTTTACTCATAGCAACCAAATGTTAACTTCTTTTTTCCCCTTGCTGTGTAGAAATGACTCACATTTCTTGATTCACTGAAGTGCTTAGGAAACATGCCCTCTCATTTTAAAACGACTTCCCTTCACCATAGCTTGCCTTTTTTCTTTTTAATAATGCTGTTTATATATGCAATGGCTCTAGGAGCTGACTAGAAAGCACTCATTCATCAGAAACATTTTTAACAGTCCTCTTTTGTGCTCCTTCTATGGGGCCAAGCAAGAGTTGCAACTAGAATAAGAGTTTGTGGAAAGAGAAAACTCTTATCAACATCCAGAACCTTTACAAGATGTGTTGATGAACACTGTGCTGGGTGCGGGGATCACAGCTGTGGTTTCTGCCCTCTGAGAGCTACTGAGTAGCTGATTCTTTCAGTTTGGGTTCCTAGAAGAACTGTTATAAGAGATGGGAGCTACTTAACACTTTGAGGAACCCAGGTAACCCTTGGTGTGGGTGTCAGTTTCATGGGAGCTTTAGGGAATAATTTTAGGACATCATGTGGTCATGTGTTACTTTATCTCTTCTATCCATCCTTCCATGTCATGAGATTTCCTTGGGTATAAATGCCTAAAATTTCCTTTTTGCTTCAGATGTACCCAGTCTATATATGTCCAATAAAGATGGCATGGAAATTTCTACCTGCTTCAGCTGGTGACTTCCAGAGCTAGCAATGAAGCATGTGGAAGATACTGTTGTGGCTAGGTTCCTCTTTTTTGTCTGCAAGGTTTCTCAGCTACACCCTGGTTAAACACATCTGAGTTCTTGTGAGTGTATGTGTGTGTTTTCATTTTTGCATATGTGTGTATGTGTGCATGTGTGCGCGCACGCGCACATGCACATGTAGAGGCTAGAGGTTGCAGTCTGGTATCTTTTTTTCCTTTGTTTTTTTGAGACAGGGTTTCTCTGTGTAATAGTCCTGGCTGTCCTGGAACTCTCTCTGTAGACCAGACTGGCCTTGAACTCATAGAGATCCACCTGGCTCTGCTTCCCAAGTACTGGGATTAAAGACATGTGCCACCAAGCCCGGCTCTCCACCTTATATTCTGAAGCTGGGTCTCTCACTTGAACTTACAGCTCTCTGATTTGGTTAGTCTAGCTATCCAGCTTGCTCTGGAGACTGCTTGTCTCTTCTTCCCAGGTGTCGGAATTACAGGTGAGCTGCCACACACAACCAGCATTTACCTGGGCTCTGGGATTAGAACTCATGTCCTCATGCTTGTGCAGAAAGCCCTTTACCCACTGATCCATCTCCTCACTCACACTGGAGTCTTTGGGCTGTAGTGTCACCCCACTCAGGAACCCCTTTCACAGTAGCTTAGTCAGAATTTGCTTTCTGTTCCATGGAGTGGTCAGGAAAAGATCTTGTCTTTTAAGTGTGAGGAGCTGAGTTTGGGTCCTCAGGGCTCATGTAAAGAGCCAATGTGTTGGTGTGTGCTGTGATCCAAGCTATGGTGAGAAGTAGAGACAGATAGATATCTGGAGCTCAATGGCCGGACATCTTAACCTACTTGGCTCAATGAGAGACAAGACCTGTTGCAGAATATTTAACTAGGCAAAGATGTGTTGCATTTGTTTAACTATGTAAAGATGTATTGCTGTTTTACCTTGCCTGCCTGAGGCACCTGATTGGTCTAATAAAAAGCTGAATGGTCAGTAGGGATGAAGAAGGTATAGGTGGGACTTCCAGGCAGGGAGAGTAAGTAGGAGAAGGAATTTAGGCTAAGAAAGAAAGTAAAGAAAGAAAAGAAAGAAAAAGAGACTCTATGGAGACACCAGGGGCCAGCCAGCCAGATACAGGGGGAGCAGGAAAGTAGGACATACATAATGAAAGGTAAAAGGCTCTGAGGCAAAATGTAGGTGAATAGAAGCAGGATAAATTAACTTAAAAGAGCTAGTGGGACAAGCCTGAGCTATGACCAAGCATTCATAATTAATAAGTCTCTGTGTCTTTATTTGGGAGCTGGTTGGCAGCCCAAAGAAAATGCCAACCATAAATACCATCTCAAATAAAAGGTGGAAGGTGCTTAAAGAATGACCTCTTAGTTATCCTCTGACTTTCATATGTATATGCACATACAAGCATGGTCCAACTTGCTCTGTAGCCAAGCATGACTTTGAACTCCATATCCTCCTGTCTTAACCCACCTAGTACTGGAAACACAGGCCTGTGCCACCATACCTGGCTCAGAATTTGTTTTTACTAAATCTCCAGGTGATCTGCATGTTCATTACAGTCAGAGAAGCAGTAATCTGAGGTAGACATTGGCCTCTATTCTGCCATTGTAGCAATGACAGTTATAGTATATAAACAGGTAGGATAGCACGCACAAAGCTCTGGATTTCATCCCCAGTACTGCAAAAACTGGACATGTGGCACATATCTGTCATCCCAGACTGGAGGATCAGAAGTTTAAAATCATCCTTAAGTTTTAAGGCCAGCCTGTGCTGCATGGGTCTGTCTCAAAGAATACCATCTCTCAAACAACTACAAAATAAACAGGTGGGAAAATATGTGCTCGAATACAATGCTTTTTGATAAAAACAAATGCAGCCAGATTTATCCTGTGGGACCTAGTGTGCTGATGCTACTCTGGGTCGCACAGTCTGGAGTGGAATTATGGATTTTAGAGTGCTTATTTTCACTCTTAATATTCTCAAAGTGCTGTGCCGAGTGGAACTACCAATGGACACTCCTCCTGCATGCAAAAGAAATTTGTGTTCTCATTTTCCGAATTGTCCAAAATTTTTCAAACACTTTATGTACATTTTCAAATTACATTTTATTTAGTGTGTGCTGCACATGCACACCTGTGCACATGGATGTGGCATGATGCATATGTTGTGGTGTTTGAATCCATTGGAAAAGACCAAAGACTCAAATTCAAATTTGGATTAAATGAATTTATTCTTACTGCTAGCAGAAGGATGATAGCCCAAAAAGCATGCCATGCCAAAGGGGGGTAGAGGAAAGGTTTATAAAGGTGGACATCAAAGGTGCATATTACAGATATCTCATGCTTTATGGAATCTACAGCTGGATGAGAAAATTGCCTTACCTCCCCTCAGCTGTTTCTCATCTCTTTTATACAGTGATAGAAAGACCGGATCATCGCAGTCCTACAGTGGATAAGTGAGTTTAGAAAAGCGAGAGCAAGTGGTTGGGTTGGTGAATTACCTCATAGCAATAACAGCGTATCCTGTTCTTATTTCACAGCAGTAACACCTACAGGTGGTTAGGATCTCACAGGCATTTCAGGGCAAAGGTCCACAGCCCTTAAGGGGTGACTGGTACCATGTTAAGTTTCTTAGCCATTACAGAGAGTCATATGTAAATTATTACACAGGCCTGAGCACTATGGAGCACAATCTGCAGGAGTCAGTTCTCTCTTTCCAGCATGTGGAGCCTAGAGATTGAATTCAGGTTGTCAGGTTTGGTGGCAAGGGCTGTTTTACCTGAGTGGCCATCTTGCTGGCCCTTATTTTTATTTTCAGACCCAGGTTGGTCTTGAACTCCTGACCCCAGGCAATTCTCCTGTCTTAGTCTCTGTGGTGTGACATGAGCTTCATTTATTGTTGGTACATTTTTTTCATAGTCAAGAGTCTGTATGTTATGAAGATGGCTTTCTATCTTTACATTATGGACACCAAGGAAAGACACAAAATATATGTGTTTCTTACCCTTGTGGTTCTGAAAGTCTTGTGAGGGGGACAGATTTAAGACAAACAAACAAAAAACCAAAACCAGAGAGAGGCCTCCTGCCTCTTTGATGTGGTTCAGGTGTTGGATGCCAACAGCAACAGCTTACTACTTGTCTTTCCAACACTTGTGTTATCTACAAAGGCAAAAAGTCCCCAAAGATTTCTATTTTCTGAGAAAAAGTGATTGACATCACCACTGTTGGAGACAGAGACCAGAGACTACCACAGCAAAATGATGCAGTGGCTGAAATGGTCTCCAGGTGACATGTTTGAATACTCTAATAATGATAAAAATGGCACAATCAGCTTAGAAAGTAAGATGATGTCTTAACAATGAAAGAGCCAAGTCTAGGGAGACGGCTCACTTGGTAAAACACCTGCCGTGCAAGCATAAGGACCTGTGGGTCCCAAGCAGCCATGTGAAAAGCCGGGTGAGTAGGCACTCATCCACAGCCCTAGTGCTGGGATGGGGCTGGAAGGTGGAGACACGACCATCATGGAGCTCAGTGGCCAGCCAGTCCACCTAATCAGTGAGCTCCAGGTTCAATGAGAGGCACTGTTTAAAAACAATGAAAGAGGGGGCCAGGGAGATGGTTTAGTAGAGCATGTATCAGAGGACCAGAGTTCGAGTCCCTGAACCTATGTCAGGGGGCTCACAATCAGCTCTTGGGGTGGGGATGTAGCCTCTACAGACACCAGCACACTCACACAGATACATATACATATGATTAAAAGTGAAATAAAGCAAAAAAAAAAAAAACAAACCAAAAAAAACAAAAAAGGATGGGGCTGATGAGAGAGCTCCTGGATAAAGATGCTGCAAAGTGTGATGACCAAAGAATCAACTCCTGCACGTTGTCCTCTGACCTCCACACTCCCCAATGTGGAATGTGCTTTCCTTATGCATAAAAAAACGCGGTAAGAGTTGAAGTCTAAAAAAACATGAAACAACTAAAGAGCAAATTATAACAAGCATCAAAAAAGATGTGGAGGCTTGCAGGGATGGGAGTGAATTACGATAATGAAATAGGAAGCTAAGGAAGGGCTTTTCTAGGCTGGGAAGTGGCTCAGTGGGTAAAGAGCTGTTGTGCAGGCTTGAAGAACTGAATTTGATCCCCAGCACCCATTTATTTATTTATTTATTTATTTATTTATTTATTTATTTATTTATTTATTTATCTATCTATCTATCTATTTATTTTCGGTTTTTCGAGACAGAGTTTCTTTGTGTAGCTTTGGAGCCTGTCCTAGAACTCGCTTTGTAGACCAGGCTGTCTTTGAACTCACAGAGATCCGCCTGCCTCTGCCACCACCGCCTGGCTTTTTTTAAATTTTATTTTGTTATTTTTTATTCCCAGCACCCGTTTTAAAAAGCTGATTATGGTGGCATTAATCTCAGTGGTGGTGTGGCAGAGATAGGCAGATCTTGGGAGCTGGCTTCCCAGCTAGTCTACCTGAAATGGTGAGCTTCGGGTACAGTGAGAGATCTCATCTCAAAAATAAGATGGAGATATTGAGGAAGACACCCAGCATCAACCTCTTGCCCAACGTGTGCCCACACGTGCACACACCTGAACACACATGTGGACATGCACACCTCCCTTCCAGAGATGGTCCTTATAAAAAGATTCACTCTTACTATTTGTGTGTGATCCCTTGGGGAAGGAGTGGCATCTTGGGGGCCACCTTATGTGGGTGCTTGGTCGCCTGGAAGAGTAACAAGTGCTCATAAGTGCTGAACCATCTCTCCAGTCCTGAGAAGGACCTTTCTTTTTAAATTTTAGTTTACTGATTAATATCATATGTGTATGTGATGTATGAATGTAGGTGTGTGGGTTCTGTGGTACACATGTGGAGGTCAGAGAACAACTCTTTCCACCATTATGTAGGTCCCAGGAATTGAACCCAGTCATTTTATTTGGGTGGAAGCACCTTTACCTGCTGAGGAATCTCAAAAGCTGAAAACCTAGGTGTTTAATTCCCTAGACACTGTGCAAAGGCTCTGAGGTAGGGCCATGCAGGAACATCACAGTAGTCCATAAAGCTGAAACATGACTAAAGGGCTGAGAGGGTGGAGGTGAGGGTGGGAGATGACAGGTTCATGCAGGGCCTTGTGGCTAAGGTAAAGACTGGCTTCCTCTCTGAGTGAGATGGGAATTGTGTGTGTGGGGATTTCTGAGCACATTTCTGTTGTAAATGTCCTCCAACCCCCATCCTGTGGTCGTGTGAGGTGGAGAGAAAATAAGACTACCTCACAAGTGCAAGAGAACTGGCTTGCTGTCTGGTGTATGAATGGGGTGGGACTGACCACAGGGTGACTGTGACTCATCTTCCCATTGCCTGCCAATGCCTGGCCAATGCTCACCCTGTTTCTGTGCCTTTCTGAGAAGCAACGGTCACAGAACAGATAAAGCTGCCCCATGAGGCAGAATCACAGTGGGGCAAACACCAGCGTATCTCTTTTATTTTATGTATTTTTTCAAGTTCATGTATTACAGAGCATCATTTCCATCTTTATCAGATCAGCTGTGCCTGCTTGCAAGAGGCCATCAGGGTCATACTATGGGCTGCTATTCCTCCACAGAAGGAGGAGGTGGGAGGGAGAGTGGATCGTCACAATTCCCGTCACCTTTCCATTTGTTTGCAATTCTACTCTAAGTGCATGTCTTAGGGTTTCTATTGCTGTGATAAACACCATAACCAGAAACAACATGGGAGAAAAGGGTTGATTTCATTTTACATCTCCAGGTAACACTCCATCACTAAGAAAAGTCAGGGCAGGAACTTGGAGCCAGGAATTGAAGCAGAAGCCATAGACGAGTGCTGCTTACTGGTTGCTCAGCCTGCTTTCTTTATAGCACCAGAGACCACTAGCTTAGGGGAAGCACCACCTACAGTGTGTTTAGGCTCCTACTTCAATTGTCAATCAAGAAAAGCCAGAGCTTCTGCTGGTGATGGGCTGTACCTGTAAGATATAAATGGTTTCCTCCCCACATTGCTTTTGGTCTGTGTTTCATCACAGCAACAGAAGTGCAAAAGAGGACCTCAGACAAGGAATGTGTGGTATGCAGATGTGTATTCACACTTGCACGTATGTGCATTTGTGTGAACATGTGCATGGAGGTCAGAGGTTGATATAAGGTGTGTTCCTTGATCACTTTCCATCTTTTTTAATTTTTTTTTTAATTTTGTTTTTTTTTCGAGACAGAGTTTCTCTGTATAGCTTTAGAGCCTGTCCTGGAACTCACTCTGTAGACCAGGCTGGCCTTGAACTCAGAGATCCACCTGCTTCTGCCTCTTGAGTGCTGGGATTAAAGGCGTGTGCCACCACTGCCTGACAGATCACTTTCCATCTTATATAACAGAACCAAGACAAGAACCAGAGCTTGAAGATTCCATTAGTCTAGCTATCCAGCTTCCCCCTGGGGAATGCAAACATTTTATTTACTTGCTGAGCTGTATTTTTTTCCAGCTCCCTCTTTTCTTTTATCACTTTTCTTCCAGTAAGTAATCATTTTTGACCAGGGTGGTAGGGACAGATATCAGGTGCTTGTGGGAGATGCTAGAAGGGCAAGGGACTGGCTGAGGTTGGAGGAGTCTGGTCAGTAAGGAAGTGGCCAGGAATACCCCAGAGAAAATCTGGCAGTCTCAGGTAAACAGGAAGAGCTCAAAATATGTGAGAGGTAAGATGGCCCTAGCTAGTGACACTGCTGATAAGGGCTATGCAAGACCAGTTTTTTTTTTTTTAAATTTTTATTTATTTATTTATTTTTTATTTTTGGGAGGGTTTTTTGAGACAGAGTTTCTCCACGTAGTTTTGGTGCCTGTCCTGGATTTTGCTCTGTAGACCAGGCTGACCTTGAACTCACAGAGATTTGCCTGGCTCTGTCTCCTGAGTGCTGGGTTTAAAGGCGTGTGCCACCACCGCCTGGTGACTAGGGGGTTTTGACAATGTGGAGGCTTAAACATGCTCTGGAATTAATGACTCCTGATGGTCTGTCACAATGACAAGTGGGCTTATTGCCTGGTTCTCTGATCTAATCCAGTGGCTACCAATGCTTTCCCCTGGACTTTCTATTTGTGTGTGTGTGTGTGTGTGTGTGTGTGTGTGTGTGTGTGTGTGTATGCCCTTGTATGTGCAGGTGTGTACCCCTGTGCATGCACATGGAGACCAAAGGAGGTCTTCAGCAGTGTCCTTTATTACTTTCCACTTTATTGACACAGGGACTCTTACCAAAGCTAGAGCTAGGCTGGCAGCCACAAAGCCATCCTCCTGTTTCAGCCCAGTACAGTGCTGGGGTTACAAGCATGTGCGGGCAGCACTCTAACGGAGCTGTCTCCCCAGTCCTACCTTAGCATTTGTATGTGTGTGCTGTTGTGCATGTGGATATGGAGGCCAGGGGACAATCTCCAGGGTCATTCTTTTGTTTACAGTACAATTCCATTAAAATTATTATTATTATCATTATTATTATTACTAAAATTAATATTATTATTGTGGGGGCAGCAAGCATGCCATGGCACATATGCAGAGATCAGGAGAGGACACTGTGTGGTCAGTTCTCGTCTTCCACCTTTATGTGGAACCTGGGGATTGAACTCAGGTCACAGGCTTGTGTGGCAAGTACCTCTACTTGCTGAGCTATGTCTCTGGTGCCATCTTTATTTTTGAGAGAGGGTCTCCTTGGATTGGAGATCACTAGTTAAATTTGTTAGTGAGCACCAGACCACAGTGTGGAGGGTGGGCAGTGTAAGGGTTTGGTCTTTAATTACGTCATCAGCCTTCGCCGGTGTCCCAGCCTAAAAAGCGGGTGGGCGCTCTGTTCCCTTCCCTTCCTTTCCACTCCTTTCCTCCCGTCGGGCCCCCTCTCTCTCTCCCTCCCCCCTTCTGTCTCTCTGTCTCTCTCTTTCTCTCTCTCCTTCTCTCTCTGTCTCTCTCTTTCTCTCTCTCCCTCTCCCCCTCCCAATAAAGCTCTTAAAGGTTAACCATGGCTATGATTCTTTTAATCAGCACGCTCCTCCGCTGGCATGGCCGCTGCGGGCGGCGACGGGGGGTGGGGGGGTGGGGGGGTGGGGTGGCAGCGCCGGTTAACCAGCGCTGTAGCAAAACCAACATCGTAAAAAAAATACTAACAGGCAGGACATGTGTGTGCTTGAGGCATCCCTGGGGTGTGAAATATGAGGGACAGAAAGGACCACTGCCCTGCCCCTAGGGCCACCAGTGTGGTCCTCATGACCCATTGTAACTCTCTACAAGCAGGGGTTAGCCCCTCTCTCCCCTTTCCCCAAAGCACTGTAAATTCTGAGAACTCTTTTTCAGTTGTTTGTCCTGTCCCTACCCCACCAGGCTTCCTGGCTATCATCCCGTCACAGTGCTATGGTCAGTTCTGAGTCATTGCATTGACCATTTCACACTGCAGAAGGAAGCTTCTCTGACCCAGACTGAGAGCAGCGCCAGTCTATGGATATAAACAACCCTCAGAAGGCCATTCGTCACAGGCCTGAGGAGGAGAGAAGAAGGCAAGGGACTCTGATCCAGGCCTAGGTCCCCATACAGAGAAGAGAGGACTCCAGCTTGCTTTGATTCAACTGCTGGCCTTCCGTTTCTCTCTCCATAGAACTGATATGGCAACTATACTACTACCTCCCAGGGTTGTGGGAGAAGCCAGGGATTAGTGAGACTCACAGGATAGCTCAGTGCTGCTGTCAGCTTTGGTCAGAGAAACTTTTTTTTGCAGCCATAACTGCAGAAACTCATAGTCAAAGTGCTGAGAATAAGTGACTGCTGAGTCCCTAAATGAGACAATATATTGACCAGTCTTCCCCAAGGTTCAGGGAACATCTTGGGGGCAGGAAAGAATGTAAAAGCAGAATGAAGGAGTGGACACTATCTTCTAGGCACAATGTGGTGCCACACTCAACTTGGCATCTTTGATTACCTGTGGCACAAGACTTGCAAAAGGTTAAGCTTGACAGTCACAGAGATGGGAGGAGCTCATGTCTTGCGGGCCACAAGAATATATCATAGAGATTCAGCTATGTATTAAAGCTGAACTTTGACCGGCCAAGGGTCTGTCAAAAGGCAAAGTCATTTATTATGAATATTTGGTGTTACCCAGCCTTTAATATTTCAGCTATCTTCTACTATGAAATCCTTGTGTGCCCAGACCAATTGGTAAACAGTTCAACTCCGCAGACCTCCTGAACCTACTGAGTTACTAACTGCCCTGCTGAGCTTAGGAGACAACCTGGCAGGAGACACCTAGCTTTATTTCCAGTGCTAATGAAGCTCAGACCATCCCCTTGCCTTGAGGAGGCCTAGTGGTTCTCCAGAGCAGTTTGACTGAAAACAAAAGAGGTTTTTACAAATCAATGTGAGAGATAAAGCAACATTCCTGAGGAGGCAGGGAACCACCTGCCCAGGGGAAAAAAAGGCAGGCATTTTCTGTAGACAAGGACAGAACAGCGTGGTGAGAGAGAAGAGAGGACCACAGAGGTTCCGTAGAGGGTAAGCAGATCTTGAGTAGAGTCTTCTGAGGGCCAGGAATAGAGAGCAGCAGAGATGGAGAAAGAGGACACAGAGGACGAAGATGAGGCTGCAAGCATAGGAGTTAGTGTTAGCAGGACTGTGAGCTGGGGAGCTGGACCGAACTGTAGTTATGGAGACAGGATTTCATCCCAGTGAAATAAAGTAGACGGATGAAGAGCTTGGTATGTCTAGAGTTGTTCCTGCCTTGAATGCCTGGTGGAACTATAGCTGAATTGATAGAATTTTGTCTTAGAGGAATAAAGTTAACAGACATAAGAACATAGTATATGTAGATTTTTTCCCTAATATCCCACATCGGACATAGCAAAGCCCCCTTAGACCCCTGGGGAACCAATACTCATGAGGCCCTGCCCTTCCATGAAGGCGTCTGTGTAGTTGATGGCTGCAGGAGGAGGAGGAAGAGGAAGAGGAGGGAGATTATTTTCTTTAGGTGTAGGACAGATCCTGTCCTGCCTCCTCCTCCTCTTCCTTTCCTCCTTTCCTTCCTCTTTCTCCTCCTCCCCTTCACCTCCACTTCCTCCTCCTCTTCCCCAAATACTTTATTAAGGATATTGCAAAGAAGCAGGGAGTACTGCCTGCATACGAGACTCTATTAAGGTGAGGGTCGCCCTATTATGGATGACCATCTATGTTACTCTGTCTATTGATCTGAAGCTTGCTTCTACCTAAAAATATCTCCACAGAAACATCTAATATTTCACCTAACATTTGGGTAGCACAAGCTAGCCAAAGTGATACATGGCGCTCACCAGCACACATCTACCCCTTGTCAAGTTGATTCCCAGATGTCTCTCCTTAAGTCATGCTTAATTTCCAAATCAACAACATCATATAGTCTCATGTCCAACTAATAGGATACAACCATCTTGCAAAAGCTAGTGCTAATCCTCAACTTGACAGAACCTAGAATCACCTGGGAGAAGGGCCTCTGTGCATGCCTGTAGGGGAGGATCTTGATGACTTAATTGATATGGGCAGGACCATTCTCTGCAGGGGATGCTGGACTGTGTACAGTGGAGAAAGGGAGCTAAGCAGCAGCTTGTGTTCATCCCCAGTCTTGATTGTGATGAGATGACCAGCTGTTTCAAGTACCTTGCGCTGTCAGCCAAACAAATCCTGTCTTCCCTAAGTTGCTTTTGTTAGGAGCATTTTATCACAACTACAGGAGAAGAAGCCAAGTTACTCTGCCCCCCAGAACCCATGAGCTCCTTTCCTAGAAAAGGATGTAATGTCCTTAGTGAAGTCTACCCTTTCACTTCATATTTCATAGCATCAAGGGAAATTAAAAAGACTTAAACACTGTGATACACAGCCAGTACAACTTTTAAAATAGATTTGATTTCTAAGTACATGCATGTGCATATGCACATATGTGTGGGTTCCTAAGAGGTCAGAAAGTGGTTTCAGACCCTGTGGAGCTGGAATTTTAGGCAGTTGTGATCACCTGATGTGGGTGCTAGGAAACAAACTCGTGTCCTCTGGAAGAACAGTGGGCAATCTTAACCAATGCACTATCTTCCCAGAGTTTCTTTCCTCATTCATTTTAGTGTATCTCTCCGTGTTTGTATGTGTGGGGGTTCATATGAACTGCACAGTGCCTGTGTGGAAGTTAGAGGAAAACCTTGAGGATTGGTCCTTAAGCACCTTCTGTGTTTTCTGTTTGAGACAAGATCTCTCATTGGCCTGGAACTTTGCCACATAGTTCCTGGAAGATAGGAACTTCCAGGGATCCACTTTCTATCTTGCTGAGATTACAGGGACGTGCCTACATGCAACTCTCTCTCTCTCTCTCTCTCTCTCTCTCTCTCTCTCTCTCTCTCT
>CABHPR010132294.1:30541-49156 GCA_902168415.1 Peromyscus melanophrys | reverse complement strand
ATTATACCCTATTTTCTTACTATACCCTATTTTCTTACTATACCCCACTTTCTTATTATACCCTATTTTCTTACTATACCTCACTTTCTTATTATACCCTATTTTCTTACTATACCCTATTTTCTTACTATACCCCACTTTCTTATTATACCCTATTTTCTTACTATACCCTATTTTCTTACTATACCCCATTTTCTTATTATACCCCATTTTCTTATTATACCCCATTTTCTTATTATACCCCATTTTCTTATATGTACTCTTCCTTTTTTCCCCTATCAGAGAGTAGAAGATACAAAAATACTTGCATAGTCTTTGTTAGCACAAGTGGGTAATAACACCTGTCTGTTGTATCATGAATTATTTTGTAGATAAATCTAAAAGTGATTTCTCCTTGTTGGGTCCTGATGACTTGCCATAAAAGTTTCAGTCATCAAGTGGTCTAGACAGCTTGGTGGATACGCATGAGGATCTGAGTTCGGATCCCCAGCAGCTGTCTAAAAGCTAGGCACATGTCTGTAACCCTAGCACTGTGGGGGAGATGGAAGGATCCTGGAGAGATTTGCTGGGTATTCAAGCCCAGTCAAAATGTTGAGCTCTGGGTTCAGCAAAAGACCTTGTCTCAAAAACTGAGGAGGAAAGTGATTGAGGAGAGTGTTGAGCTCTGGCCTCCACATACGTGCACAAAGATACACAAAGCTTCAGTTACAGTGCATACATTCTTCTTAGCACCTCCACCAGATGGCTTGTGTTCTCAACAAATTAATAATCATAACTTAGACTTGGTAGCAGATTGGGGAAGGCAAGGATTGGGAAGCAAGTGAGCCTCATTAATTAATGGTTTCAGTGGTTCAATATGCTGGTTCCTATTGTATGTCTCTCCATTGAAGTGCATGCTCCTTAAGGGCAGGACTGACTTATTAAACGTCGTCAGTGTAGGTCACACACTGAGCACACAGATAACCTCTTAGCATGTGCTCAATAATTATCTGTAGGAAATCGTGTTGCAGATGACACTTTGAGCAGGTGCCGAGGAGTTAATCTAATTAGCAGTGATCATCAGCCCTTGGTTTTCCTTGCTTGTAAAACATCATTTGAAGAGTGCATTGCATTTATTTAATCCCATGAACTGTAGCAATTTAACATTTTAAAGTTTTATATTCATAAAGTGCTCTAAACAAAATTTTCTTTTTAGCAATTGGGAAAAAATGTTCTCTAAAAGGCATTTAATTCTTAGTGGAAAAAAATAATATTAACAAAAGCATTGTGTGCATGTTTGAATAACAATTTGTTCATTTTCTTCAAGAACTGGGCTTTTTATATAACATACATGTGTAGCACTGAATGGCAAAATGATGGGTCTGTGTACTTGAAATTAAAAATAGATTAGTTTTTAAATGTGTGCTATGGTGTCTTGATCTTTTATGGGGTGGGAGATCCGCTGGGTTCTTGGTGCTTTCAAAGGTGAATTTTCTTGCTGTGTAGGGTTAGTGGTCAGGGCAACCATTCAGGCTGACGGATCCCTGGACTTCCGCAGCTTCAGTGATGGGGACAGGGGTGTGGTTGACTTGAATATTCTTCAGACAGCCAAAAAATGAGTTCCACACAGGGAGTGTAAACATTTTCAGTTTGTCTGAAAGAGAGAGGCAGAGGCACTCGACAGACAGCTCACACCATGAAATGAATGCACCTGGGGCGTTGGGAGGAGTATTAGAAAGAGGCAGAGACCCCATGGCTCGGCCCACCTGGCTGCTCCCTGCCTTCCTGCCTACGGTGATACATCAGCAACAAAGCTGTTCTTTGCCTCCAGAGGAGGAACTTCCACAGCCCGAATCAATAGATAATAACTCTCAACTCTGCTACCTTTTATGGGTTATAAAAGGACTATAAAATTAGTAAGCAGACTACCTGAAGGGACATAAAACAAGAAAGAATGAAAAGGCCCCTTTCCAGGCAACATTTCAGTCTTAGAACTCAGCCTGCCCAATTCTCCCATTCGGCCTCAACAGTCAACTCAGGGTCTGGGGAAGAGAGACCATTGTTTCTCATCAATTTTCTTGTTTATTTGCTGACATAAGCTTCTGAGTTAATGGAGCCTTTTTTTTGTTTGTTTGTTTGGTTTTTTTGTTTTGTTTTTTGTTTTTCGACACAGGATTTCTCTGTGTAGTTTTGGAGCCTGTCCTGGATCTCGCTCTGTAGACCAGGCTGACCTCGAACTCACAGAGATCTGCCTGGCTCTGCCTCCCAAGTGCTGGGATTAAAGGCATGCACCACCACTGTGCAGCTTAATGGAGCCTCTTAAGGGAGGATTATAGATGACAGGCTTGGAACCAGGGGAAGTGGTAGTCATGTGGCCTGCACTACCCTGAGATGTGACCAGATGTCGAGGTAAAGGACCTTGCCACCTCCACTTTGCACCCAGGGCTGCCCTTCTCTTCATGCAATTATGGGAGCACCTTAGCTGTTGGGTTAGGAAGAAAATGTCAAGAGCCGCTGGGGTTTAACGGGTGTAGAAGTTGGGACTAGAGTTACTGACCTGGGACACCTCCAACGTGTAGTGACCCTTGGGTGTTGTTAGGTGGGAAGGATAGCTGTCCGGCAGTGTAGCTACTGTCTGTGTCCAGTTCCAGGTGCAGGATGTGCTCTTTGACAGAGACTGGAAGAAAGAAAACTGGTTAGGTCTGTCCCCTGAGGAGAGCCTGCCCACTGTCTAATATCTGCTCTCCTGTGTCACCACTGGCTTTGAACTCGTTCCCACTGGACCCTTGGAACTGTTTGAAGGCACTTGGTCAGCCTTGGGTAGAAGTTCAACACACCACTCAGAGGCAGTCAGGGTTTGGTGTCCTATGGACATTCCTAATTTGAATCCCTAAACCGAACCTGTGGGGTTGAGGAGATAGCCAAGTTGGTAAAGCGCCTGCCTTGCAAGCGCGGAGACCCGAGTTCAAGCACTCAGACTTTACCCAAAAACAAAAAGTGCTGAGTGTAGTTGTGCTTTTGCAATCCCAGTGCCAGGGAGGCAGACAGGCCGGTCCCTGGGGCTCACTCAGGGAGGCAGACAGGCCGGTCCCTGGGGCTCACTCAGCAGCCAGCCAAGACTACTTAGCAAGCTCCAGGCCAATAAGATCATGTCTCAAAAACCAAGGTGGTTAGCACGTGAGGAATGAAAGCCAGTGTTGGCCTCTGGCCTCCACAGGCTGTGCACACACATCACCTGCACACAGTGAGTCTGCAAAGGCCACTCACTGAGGGACTCACGGAGGGCTGAGCAGAGGTCTCTCTAAACAGATGAAACCCAAGCTCTGGTCTGTCTCCAGAAGCCATGTCCACGTGATCTGACCTCAGCTGCTTTCTCAGAAGCCAGGGTCAGTCCGTACAAACTTTGACCCTCAACACAAAAGCTCTCCTAGCTTGATAATTATATCTAATGGAAAGACAGCTTTCAAATTGGCCAAGAAAGGACTTTTTACAAAAAGGTGTTTTAGCCAGTCCAGGCTCAGGTATTTCTACACTTGATCTTAGCCAAAAGGCCAACAAGAGATAAAAATTATGTTTATTATTTACTTGCTTGTTTATGGGGTCTCATACTGGCCTCAAACTTACTATGCATCTCAAGATGACCTTGGACCTCTGACCCCTAACCCTAACCCTCTTCCTCCTTCCCAGTGCTGTGGTCACAGGTGTGCACTGCCATGCATGGTCTAGGGAATGGGACGCAGGGCTTTATGTACACAAGGTAAATATTCTACCAACTGGGCTACACCCCCGGCTTCAGGCTCATATATCTCTAAGCTAACACAAGTTGTTACTAAAATAACAGATTCTGAGAGGGTGTGTTCACTTTCCACCATTGTTTTATTTGAATACTTTGGATTAATATTGAATAATTGTTGAAAAATAACAATGATCCTTAAAAATCCGGCAATAAAACTGGATTCTTACTGAATGCTCACTAAAGATCAGATGCTGTAAGTAACCTGCCCATAATAAGTGGTTTCTCTTTTTTAAAGTGTGTGTGTGTGTGTGTGTGTGTGTGTGTGTGTGTGTGTGTGTACACTCGTGTGTCTGTGTGAATATATGTCTGCGAGTGCAGTGCTGAGAAGCCAGGAGAAGGCATGATTCCTCAGGCTCTAGAGATGCAGGCGGCTGTGACCACCCAGTGTGGGTTCTGGGCGCCACACTCAGGTCCTCTGGAATGGGAAGAAGTGCTCTTACCCACTGAGTCATGTCTCCATCCCCAGAAAGTTGTTTTGTTCTCATTCCCAAGAGTTCAGAGCCCAAACCCAAACCACAATGTTACTGGCACCTTAAACACTAAAATAGCTTATCCGTTTTCAGGGCAGGGCTGGGCTGAAGAAAATCCTCCTCCTGAAGTTTCCACACCCCAAACTCAGCACATTGTGGGGAACTAGAGGCAACAGCCATAAGATAATCTATGCACAGTTGGGGCTGGAAACAGATAAGGAAACTAGGGGAGGGCTGGCTATAGTGTCTGGTCCAGTCTATGCCTTCCAGTGGATGAACTGACTGCCTCTGAGATGTTCAAACACAGGTCAAAAGATTTCCCTGTATGTGCCAAAGGTCACCAATGCCATACCTGTCACTGAGTGCCACTGTCCATCGCACAGAGATTGCTTTGGTGTGATTGACGTCAAGGTCACACCTGTCTCACTGTTCATGGAGGCTGTGACCTGAAACACACATACATTTGGCTATTTCCTTTAGAAGGGCATGTGGAGCCAGCTTTCCTCTGTCCTTTCCCCTGGGAGCATGCTAGTTGTTGCTCCTACCCCCCGACTCTTGTACCAGGTGACCACACAACGCCCAAAGCTTCCAAAGAATTCCTCTCTCACACTCTTTCCAGGCAAACAAACCAAATTGTAAACCCAGGTCCTGCCTAGAATTGCTAGCAACAGCCATGGGCTTTCCTAACCCCTAATCCCCCAACCCTCAGAGGTCACTGACAAACATCCATCTGCTGACAAAGACACCTGGAATTTGGAAGTCAAAAATGCTGGCAGAGGGCCACACCTTTCTGCAAGGACCAGCCAATTACAGTAATCCCCCAGTGCACTGCACATCACAGAGGTCCGCACCTTGCTGCAAGGACCAGCCAATTACAGTGATCCCCCAGTGCACTGCACATGACAGGATGTTAAGCTACAGATTGTATTTGACAGGACATGTGTCAGACGCCAGGCACTTGGTACACTGAAGGCAGAATCCCACCTCCAGGTTGGGGACTCCTCCAGGATCTTCCAAGAGTTAAGTCAAGGTGAACAGAATGGGAAGTCTAAAATAAGCCTATTTATAAATAATTTACATCTGATTTCTCTGTAGCTGCATGGGGCAGGCCACTCACAAGCAGGTTTTGACCTTCATGCAGTCATGAAGGTCACCAAGTCTTGATTTTGTTTTCTTGGCATCATTTCCTGTCTGAAGGCAGCCAATGAAAACCCTCCCCAAAACCCTCCTCTGCAAAGCCAGCCACCACATGCCCACCACCCACGCAGGCAGCTACTTCTTCCTCTGTATGACTGGAGATTCACACTGTCTTAACGTTTACAGCTTCAGGAAGGATCTACCGTTGCTGGTTGTGGGAAGGAGTGTCAGTTCTTCAGAGGGGTAGGCACTGGCAAATTGCCTGTGCTTCACCCATGCGCCTGTGAGCAAAGCCAGCTGAAATCACCGGGTTCCCCCAAACCAAAAAGACAAAGTAGAAGAGGGGAGTAGGAGGGGCCCAGAGAGAATCATGGGTAAATATGATCTAAATTCATTATGTTCCCTCATAGAAACATCATAAGGAGACCCATTATTGTGTATAATTATCATTCGCTGATAAAAACTTTAAAAACAGGACATAGTGGCTGGGCCCGGAGTACGGCACTGAAGTAGACTCCTTGCACAGAGTGTCAGAGACTCTGTGTTTGACCCCTAGAAAGAAAAAACAGTATTCTAGGACTTTGAGCCATTTTATTGCCATCTTGGACATTCTCCCCCATTTTTAATAAACTGTTGAAAGCTAAATGAAAGAAAATGGTACAACATTCATCTTGACTTGAGGCCTTAGCTACAGAGAAGATTCCTGAAAGAATTTCATTTTAAAGATATAAAATGTGGTTGTTGAAATAGGATATTGACTCGGGCCTGTGACTGATAGGAACACGAGGCAGCAGAAGCATTAATGGGGGAAGAATCCAAGACAAGCCAAGGGAGAGATGGTGCGGGAGCCGGCAAGCAGCTTAGCCACGGAGACCAGAGCACAAGAGTTGCAGAGAGAGGACAAGGGGCCCAGGATGGATTCCAGGGGCTCAGGGCCCTAGAAATGGATGTGACCTAGACATGGAGAGTGACAAGGAGGGATATAAGCATGGGTGAGGGGTGTGGCATTTCCTCTAATCTTGTCAAAAGTCCTAGGATTGACATTTGTCTGCAGCCACACTACCTGAAGGTACCCAATCTTGTCTGACCTCCGAAGCGAAGCAATGTCTAGCCTGGTACCCGGATGGTAGAGTTATTGTCTATATTTTACAGACACTGCAATTGTGTCTGAAGGAATTTGAGCAGCTTCTCCTGGATTCTATAACTAAGCGGTGTCTCCAGAATTCAGCTCAATTTGTTTGATGTTTCACAATTTTAAAAATGAAGCAGAGGAAATATGATAACATGACTTGCTAATAAAAAATGGGAAGTTATTCTCCAAATCAGGTCTCTTAGGTATAATATTGGATTTCACCTGTACCCTAACTTTAGACTTACTGAGTGTCTCTGTTAGTGGAATCTGGCTCCCTCTCCCCTCCCATGTAAGCATACCTTTCCTGCCTCCATGTAAACACTTAAGTGTGGTCCAGATTGACTTCCAATGTGTATTAAGGTCCCAGTGAGACTCCTTGGGCGAATGCTGAAAATGAGCTGGAACTCTGGCCCCAAGGACACAGAATTGGCTTCCAGAAGAAAGAACAAGAAACAGTTAAAACACCATAATTAAGGAAAGAAAACAGAGTTCTTTAGACTTACAGACATGAACTCCACCAACTGTTCCTTACCCAGGGCCACGTGGCCTCCTCCTTGGGAGAAATAAATGCCTTTCTCCAAAGAGCCACCTGAGCAGGGAGATACCCCAAACCTTGCTGAGGGGGAGTCCAGGAGTTTTGAGTTCAACTGGAAGTTCCTCAGGCACCCTACAAAGCTATGTTGGGGGAGGCTCTGTAACAAAGCAGAGGATAAAAAGTTCATAGCGTGTAACTCCAGAAAAGCCAACGTGAAGGGCATGCAGCCTGCCAGAGAACTGGTAGGTGTTGACACTTGAAGGTATCTCTGAACCAAATGCTGGGGGTGGGGTGGAAGCTGCTAATCTGTGCTCAAATAAGAACAAAGAGGGTCAACATGACTCTGGCTCACACAGACTGAGCTGCAACACAAGGAAAATTCCACCTCACAGTTTATATATCGCACCATTCTCTGTAGGTGTGAACCGTTTCTTAGGGCTTTGTGAGCCAGTGTGATAGATAGCTTAATTCCAGGCAGCTGACTGAAAAATGGGGCCAAAATGTTCCCAAAATAATGAAGTGCAAGATGGCTCTCTACATTGTTAGGCTTGGTATACTACCAATAAACCATGAATGCCACAGAGGTCAAAGGAGATGCTGTGTATCTCGTCAACACCTGCTTGAAGCGGGCCTGGAACAAGAGTTCCCAGTCTGAATCTGGGTTTATGACAGTTCACAATACCTTGTGGTATACAGCAGATGCTCACTGTGTGCACATCCCACCCTCCAGGAGAAGAACCGTAGCACATTTGCCAAATTCACAAAACATTCCTGAAAGCCCCAGTTTTTTACAGGTAATTTTAAGGGAGCGTGGCGACCTGAGAGATGTGTGTGGTGCAGGCAGCAAGGGGCCGGCAAACCCTCCTCAGAAATTAGTTTTTATGATGGTTAATATCATCACCTTGACAGGACCTCGAACCACTTAATAGATAAGCCATTGGGCATGCCTGTGAGGGAGTTTCTGGATTGGTAACTGAGGTTGGAAATCCACCATAGATGTAGGTGGCACCGTCCCATGGGCTGAGGTCTTCACCCAGTAGAAGCCCAGCTGTTTTGTCGTTCATCTCCGCGTCTAGCAGTGGGTGCATCTAGCTGTGGGTGCGTCTAGCTGTGGGTGCATCCAGCTGTGGGTGCGTCCAGCTGTGGGTGCGTCTAGCTGTGGGTGCGTCCAGCTGTGAGTGCGATGCATCAGTCATCCCCACTCTTGCCACCACTACAACTACACCGTAGAACTGGGAACCCAGATAAGCTCTCCCTTCCCTAAATTGCTACTGTCATATTGTCAGGCATTTTCCCCAGCAATGAGGTAGTGCCTAACACATTTCCTCACATTTATCCTGCTAGACAGACGTATTCTGTATCTGAAACCAAGTGCAAACACCACAGGCCCGACTGTGACCCAACAGCAAAACCCAAGGCTGGCTGCAGTTCTGCTGCTTAGCACCACTACTGGATTTTATATTCTTACCGTTGGAATCTTAAGGGTCCCAAAGGCCATGCTAAAAGCCTGCCTATGGTATTACTGGAAGGTTGTGCACCCTTCAGGAGGCAATGGTGGTCATTGCTGGCATGCTCACCCAAGGGGGATGGGATCTTGGTTCTCACCTCACTTTTTTGCTTCCTGACCAAGGCAAGTAGCTTTGCCCCATTAGATGTTCCCTGCTGTGATGCCCTGCCTTGCCACAGGCCCAAAGCATCAGGGCCAAGCGACCATGTCACAGGAAAATCCACTATGTTGTATATCAACTGAGGTCCTTTAAATCGAACACTGTAAATAGACGCTGCTGTCTGTCCCCACTTAGGAAGCTAGGTGTGATTAATGAGGGTTAAGAGAACCTATCAGAATCAAAAGAATACCCTAATCACATCCTGAATAACCTGTGACTTTCCTGAGAAGAAAATGGGTTTAGAGGTTGGAGCAAACTCAGTGTTAACAGTAAGGACCCCTTAGTGTATGCCATAGACACCATATGCATATTATATAAATGTGGATGCAGTATTTGTAATAGACATACAAAATTACTGCATTTGTAGTACAAAACTATTCTTTATTCCTTGCTGTGGCTTTGGTACAAAGAATGGGCCAGGTTGTACCCCACAGAACTACCCCAGCTCTGACTGGGTCACCCTGAAACCCGAAGGTCTAAGCTGGTGGACAATGCCTGCTTTACTTACATCCTTTTCCAGGCCCAGATTCGAGCCCGGGCCCTTTCCTAGCTCACTGCAAGCAAACATCACACCAGAACATGCCCTCAACTCTTGAGGAAGGGGAAAAAACTACATCTGGGTAAAGGATAGCTCCTAGACCTGAGCTCTCACAGTACCATGACCTGAAATGGCACGGGCAAGGTCAGGGATGTAGGGCATCCCTGGTGCAGTTGGCACTTTGGCAGGGTGAGAGAGAGACAGGGAGAGAGCAAGCAAGAGGGCTGTGGCCCTTTTAAACGTGACAAGGACAGTGAACCATAGCTCCTCTTTGGTGTCAGGGGACTCTCAGCTGTCACATAGCCATGTTCCCTAGTTTGAGTCTTGAGCTAATGCCGTCATTTCAGGGAAGAACGGTGTGATGCGTGTGGTATGAAGATCTCCTTTGTGTTTTTCATCTGGGCTAGAATCCAGCCCAAGCCCTTGCTCCACCAAGCACAGTGTTCACTGCAACCACACCTTCCACTTCTTCAAGTCTCTTTGGAGCCCTCTGATTAGAAAAGGGAACACACTTGGCTTTGTGCCAATGCTAATATGTCTTAAACACCTCTTGACTTGCTTGCAAGCTCCGCTCTCCACAAGAGCAAGCACAGGCCAAGCTACCTACCTAGACTTTAATGATGCTGCTCCATGTCCAAGTACTCATTTTTGTGGTTATTTGTTATTTATGATAACAGACATTGGGTTTCCATTTATGAAAGAAAAATGGCCCTTTAAAGCACATTTCTATTCAACACTGAGTTGAGAGGCAGCAAAGTAGGAAGTACATGCTTTGGCTTCGGTTTGGCAAAGGTGGCAGAGACTGCCAAAGCTTGGGACACATTGTCTTAACCCGAAACCTCTGCCTCAGGCTGGAGACATGACTCAATGGTCCAGAGCACTGGCTGTTCTTCCAGAGGACTAGATGTAATTCCCAGCACCCAGATGGCCACTCATAACCTTCTCTAACTCCAGTCTTTGGGGGTTCTGATGTACTCTTCTGGCCTCCACAGGCACCAGGCACACATGTGGTGCACAGACATACATACAAACACAATATCCACACACAAAATAACAAGTCAACACACACACACCTCTGTCCCTTTCCCTGGAAGAGAAGCTAAGAGAGTCATGCTCTTCTTAAATGTTCTTAACACCATGTCACTTCTTAAATGCCTGTATCTCAGTCTGGACCTTATACACAGGCCTGAGAATGCAGAGTGGGCACTTCCTTTGTGGGTTGAGAATATCAGATATGTCAAACAATTATTTAAAGGATTTTGAAGTCTTAAATGTTTCACGTGATAACAGCTATAATGAGAAATACTTTTTTTTCCCTAGCTTTACCTTCAACTTCCTTGATAGTGACAAGCCCAGGTAAACCTGTGCTCTGGGGCTGATGGTAGAATTTCCAGGCAAACTGCCTTCCTGGGCCCTTAGCCCATCCACAACCAAGTGCGCCGTCCCTCCACTTTGTCCAAACGCCACCTTTAGAATGAAGACAAGAATCACGGGTTTACCTCTGTTAATACTGCCATATTTCACTAGTGTCATAGACAACTTCAAAAAAAAGGTTCTTCTACTCTTCAGTAGCTTTACAAGGAGAGAAAGGTCTTTTCCTGTTTATTATTGTGACCATTGTTTTGTGAGACGATGTCAGATACCGAACAGCTGTGATGGAAGCAGAGTTAAATAGAGCTGCTTGAAAGTGGCTGAATCGGCAGACACAGACAGGAGTCAGGAATGTAAACAAAGGAGGAGTAACCAAGAGCACAGGCTGCCACTGAGGGTCAGACCAGTCTGCAGAGCTGAGGGCGGGGCAAGCCAGGGCAAGGCTGGGTAAGCGCAGGAGTGCGAGCATTCTCTGGGCTATGAGTCTGAATCCTTTTCTGCTCTCTCGGTCGGTCGTGGTGGCACTTTCACTAAAGACTCCCAGTCCAACGCCATCAGTGGAGGTCTAAACTGTCCCCAACAACTCTCTCTCTCTCTCTGTCTCTGTCTCTGTCTCTCTGTGTGTCTCTGTCTCTCTCTCCTCTTCCTCCCTCCCTCCCTGCCACTAGCCCAACGACTGGGCCAAATCATGGCAGCCACACTGGCTTCCTCCTTTGCTGTCGCTCCACCTGCAACCGGACAGCTGTCCCTCCTGCTCTTCTTTCTGCATCCATCCTCCACACCACAGCCCCCCACTCCCACCACGGCCTTTCTAGGTGAGGGCAACAACATCTGTCCGCTTTCCCTACTTCTATTCTTGCCCTGGTCTAGATCTTTCAGCCAAAGAGACTCTGGAAAACATCACTATAGTCCTGTGTCTGTGCCTTACCAGTTGAAGAGGCTTCCAAAACTTCAGAGACACTTGTAATAGAACCCAAAGGCCAAGCTTGCTGTAGTGACACGTGCCTGGTACTCTTAGCCACTTGGGCTGATGCAGGAGGATCACAAGCTCTAGGTCAGTCTGGGTTACCTAGTGAGCCCCAAGACAGCCTGGGCTATACAGTGAGATCCCATCCCATAAATAAATACAAATAGCCTGGTCTGAAGGCACAGCCTGGTGATCCCCGCTGTCTGGAGACTGTGGTGGGAGGGCTATAGAGTCAAGGTCAGCATAGCACCTGAGACCCTATAGCTTCATGGCGGAGTGCTTTCCCAGGTCTACGAGGCCCTGGATTCAATTCCTAGCATTTCTAGCAATGCATGCATACACACAGTCAGCAATATATCCTAAACCCTTAGTTTGGGCTTTGAAGCTTTAAGTTATCCGATTCCTGTCCACCCGGTGCCCCCAATCCTGCCCCTTATAACGTGGTCTGCTCACTGATTGCCTGCCCCCCCCCCCAAGCCTTTTCCCGATGACTTTAACAAAAATAGCATCTCCACTCTTACTTCCCTGTGGTCTAGCCAGTCTAACATTTCCCCAAAAGACGAGCATCTGACATTGCAGTCAGGATGCTTGTTCCTGTGCTTCAAGAGAGCCGCCCATTGAATATTGGTTGAATATTAATGAGTGGAACTCATCAGGTCACTGAGGTTTTCTGATTAACAGTTCCATCATTAGAAAAACATGGCTTCCTTTTCCAGTGTATACTTTTAACTTGACTAGAGTTGGGATGTAAGGGATGCAGTGAGAGAAGGCTTTCTGCTTGTGCTGTGAGAAAGAATACCAGGTACAGAGAGAGGAGCCTGGAGCCCAGAACTGGTTCTGAGAAGTGGTCCAGTGTGCAGAGATGGGAAATAGGCTGGGGAGCCATGCAGCCCAGGTAGTTGGGGAGGAAATCACAGAATCAATGGTTTAAGTCTATCTTGACATTCAGGCTGCCATCCACATACGGTGCATGCATGTGTGACAGTCTTTGTCCCAAGATGCTGGGTGTCCAGTGCCCCTACCCACACAGACTCTGCCTGGACATATGCAAGGGCTCCTGGGAATAACTCTGGACTTTTCATTTTGGCTCCTGAAACAGTAGATTAGGCACCAGCTGGAAGTACAGACTGGATCCGGGATCCCTTATCTGAAATGCTTGGTACCATAAGTGTTATAGTCTGTTTTCTCCTTTTGGAATGTTCATATATACATAATGAGATATCTTAGGATGGGACTCAAGTCTAAACACAGAATTCATTCATGTTCAATATATATATATATATATATATATATATATATATATATATATATAAACAGAAAGAGAATCTATATATTTAGTATGTTTATTATAATCAGTTATAAGAGACTAGGCATGAAATTTTCTATTTGAGGTACTGTCTTTGCTCAAAATGTTTAGGACATTGGACCATTTTGGGCTTGGGGTTATTTCAAGATGCTCAACCCATTTTCACACAGTCCCAGCTCTCACCGTGTGCCACTTCCCATCATGGTATTTCTTCTTGCTCCTGAGCCTCAGTCTCTTCCCTTCTGCTCCCAAAGCAAAGATCACATGTCCTTCTGAGAGATAAAGAGCCATGAAGGAGTTCTTGGTGCCTGTGTAAAACACGAGCCCTTTGGAGGAGGTTGTCTGTATGTCCACAGAAAACTGTGACCTGTGGATAAAGAAAGAGACAGGGACAAGAACTGGGCATGCTGGCCTATAATCCCAGGTCTCAGGAGCCAGGGGCAGGAGGATTACAAGTTTGAGGCCAACCTGGGCTGCCTAGATGTTTTTCAGGTATATAGCAGTAAGATCTTTGCTCAAATAAGTAAGTAAGTGTGTAAATAAATATATAAATAAAGGGAAAGAAACGGGCAGTGGAGGGATATAGGTGCCTTCAGTTTCCTGCACCTCAGAAGAGGAGTGGGGTGAGCCCACTCCCAAAGACACAGGGACTTCCGCACGCCAGCGCACACTAGTTGTCAATAGGTTTCTGGCACAGTTTCCTGACCACGCTGGGGAACTGCACACATTTCCTACAGCTAGCCTAGCTAGTGGTGTAAGTCCTAGCATGTGGCAAAAGGAACATGCTGGAACTTTAAAAATCGACATTAAAATTATGGTAAAATCACATGACCTAAAATTTACCATCTTCACCACTCTTGAGTGTCCAGTTCATTAGGGTTGAGTTAATTCGTAACGTTGCCCCAAACCATCTCCACAGCCGCTCTGTGTGTAAAACACACATTCTAGCCAATAGTTCTACTCTTTGTTTGCTGAGGGTCTGGATACCGCTCCTCCACTTCTGTCTCACGGCCCTGACTGCTCTGGGTACCTCATGCAAGCACAACCACACGGTTTGTCTTTTGGTGGCTGGCTTAGCTTCCCCACTAACACAGATGTTGAGAGCCGATGAATGTGCTTTCCATTGGTGTGCGTTCATGCGGAGTGGGTGGGAGGAGGAACGGCGGCAGCTTGACTAACGAGAATGTGGCTTGGACATCAGATGAGCACTTTGTATGGGACATATTTAACACAAAGGCACAGGAGTACGGATTCACCTTCTCCTGCTCCCCCCATTTCTCTGACCAACCCCCCAGACCTCAACTGTCCTGGAAGAGGAATTGCAAAATATTATGTAGCCACAAATTGAGAGCCAGCATTAATTTACATGATGGCTTCATATCATTTCCAAATCAAGCCAAGCAAACTTTACTTTATATGAAGATTCCTATCCATCCATCGATCAAACCAGCTAACCATCCAACAAACATTTACTAAGAGTTCAGTGTGTAGAAGGCACTGTGCTGGGCCCTGGGGATACAGCCATAGAATTTTGTTTCTTGGATTATCTATGGTGCATGGGACCACCAACAAGTTCACTGAGGTACAACATGAAAAGGCAGTAGAGAGGTAGGAGTCAACTAGATGTCTGTACCCATTCCCTGGGGTTCATGTCTAATACCCCTAGAGGACAGAGACCAGGGTTATCTTGCTATTGTAGCTGTATGGGTAGTTTCTACTACACAGTATGCATTCAACAAATAGCGATGAGATCGAGTTAAGGAGGAAATGAATAATTCAGCAGTAGAATCCCGAGGCAGAAGACAACATTAGACTGTTAATTCTCTGCTTTTCAACATTGTGAGTCTAAGATGCATATTTGTTCATCAGATGAACAGGTTTCCTAGAGGGCAACATTCTTCAAGATGAAAAAGAACCCGTATTTGTTAAATGAAATTGCCCAGATGGCCCACGGCTCCATATTTCTCCTGACGTGTCTGGTCTCCTGTGCCAACTTAAGAGAATATTGGGATGCACTCCAGAGCACACAGCACTTGCATTCGTGGGCGCAGTGATAGGACTTGACATTCGCTTTCCAGAACTGTTTCTTAAGGCAGTCTTCCACAGAAAAGACTAACATTTCAAAAAGGCAGCAGCACATTCACATCCCAGACTATGGCAGAGCAGCTGCAAGTCCTCACTGCTGGGGGGAGGTGGGGGAGAGCAAGAGCACACTCACATTTCACTGCAGGGTTGAAGTGATGGTGCCCTTTATGGGGACAGTGAAAACAGCTGAGATGCAAATGAGAACGAGGATAACCGCTCACAGCGGAGCTGGCAGCTTCCCGAGGGTGCCATTGTTAAAACATTTGGGACTGGGGTAGCTTAGGATTGCTCATCTTGACTGTCATCTTCACAGGACTTAGAGACACACCCTGCAGCAGTCAGCAAGGGGTCTTCCAGAGAGGTTTAACTGGATGTGGCAGCACCACTCCCTGGGCTGGGATCCCTGACTAAATGAAGAGGAGAAAGTGAGTGCACATTAGCTGCCCATCTCTCTGCTTCCTGACTGTGGATGTAGTGTGACCTCACATTCCTGCTGCTTTCTCTGCCACAGTGGACTGTGCCCGCAAACCATGAGTCAAAAGACTGTTCGTTCTTAAGTTGCTTTTGCTATAGAGATGAGAAAAATAACCAATATTGTAATGATCAGCTTTCTACCCCCTACTCCCACTTCACCTTTCAAAATGCTACCTGGGTGGGAAAGCATCAGGGTTGACTGTGAGCAGGCCACTATGCTGAATGCATGAAGGGAGAAAATGCTGGGGGCAGGAGGCGGTGGGCAGAGTCGGGGACAGGAGGCGGTGGGCAGAGTCGGGGGCAGGAGGCGGTGGGGAGAGCCAGGAGGTTGTAGGGAAGCTGTAGTGGGCAGAGTCGGGGGCGGGAGGCGGTGGGGAAGCTGGGACAGTCAGGGCGCATCTGCAGATGCCACTTCTTTAAGAGAGGGATTGATGTCATTAAGGTCAGCTTGGCCAAGAGAGCAGGGCCAGACAATGGAGCCTCCCTTCCCAGAAGTGATGACGTCATTAGGAGAAGGGCCAACTGAAGGACATCCTGCCTCCTCCTGCTCTGGTCTTCTACAAGTTGAGTTTCTGCAAATGACAAGTTCTGAGTCTTTCCATGGGGTTACTGCCTGCTCAGGCTTTTCCTTCAGATCGTTCTGACTGTCATATCTGTGAGTTGTCCTGTGGCTGAGTGGACTTCCAAGGGCCAGTATCCTGTCAAACTATTAACCTGTCCCCATAGTCAGGAAATCAGTATTAACCAATGAGAAAATGGAGGCTAGAGAGAGATGTACCATTAGCTAAAATGTCAGGCAGTCGGAAACAGGAAATGCAGACTTAGAAAAGACACACTGAGTATGAAGGTCACAAAGATATATCCATTTTGAGAAGGATTGTGACAGGGGCACAGGGGAGTCCCCAATTGTCATAGTTTTTGGATCTGCTAAATGTGGCAGGCATGATAGAACATAAACCCTTCCGAGGTGATTTCTGCTTCAGGGGACCCCGCAGGACTAGATGGCTTCCTCAGGTTGTGCTGCAGGCTGATGCCCACTCCATTCTCCATAGTGGCCCTATCCCAGTCTCAGGCTCTCCCAGCCTGTGCCTGCCTGCCCCCTCTCTACCACCTTTCACTTCCCATACTAAACCCCTGCCTCTCCAGACCCATCTCGGCACCCATATCACAGAGAAGTGAGCTAGCATACGACACAGCCAGGGTGTTGCTAAGCACAGACTGAGAACCAAGAGTTCAAGCCAGACTTTCTGACCCCTGAGCCCTTTTGCCATGTTTAAAAAATGAAAGTCTGAAGAAGTGGTTGGCATCCATGTTTCCTTCAAGACACCCAAAAAGGACAAACTGTGCATCTCTCCTTTCTTCTGACATCATTAGCTAAAAGCATTCTCTAGGAATGTTCTATCTGCACCAAGGCTACCTAAGAGAACAATTTCCCTTTCAATACACAGCGCAAGAAGAAAGGTGATTTATCACATAAATAATAACTAGCTTTGGGGGTGGGGCAGCAGCCTTATTTTTAGAACACCATCAATTCTCAGCCAGAGCTAAGCTTATTGTTTGGGCCCTGAGCAGCAGCGGTGGCGGCGACAGCAGTCACATTTCCATTCCAGCTGTGCAGGGAGAGAACATGAAGGCCCCCACTCTGTCCTATGCAGGCTACTGTCTCCAACAAACTGACAGCACCCCCTTCATGAGCGTGGTGTCCTGGGGAACTGATTTGGCACTGAATGGAACAAGAAAAAACATTTTTTTAAAGAGAAAGAGAAAAAAAGGGAAAGGAGAAATACCTGGGTTTCAGCAGCTCCTGAGGAAGCTTGAATAGCAAGTGGCTGGTGGGACTGTCCCCAAACTGGAGAGCTCTGTGGCCGGCCTGGGTATTCAGAGGTGGCAGGCAGGACTTCCCATCTTGCCATGCCTCCATGCTCCTTGGGGAGGCCTGAGGTGCGTCCTGCAACAGCTGTGAGGGAGAGGAGAGAAGATGGGGAGCCAGTGGGGCAGCTGGAGGGCAGCGTGCTTGCCTGGCCCAAACACTCAGTTTTCACCCCAGCCCCTAAGTGATGAAATCAGCAGAGAAATAGAAGACTCAGCAAATGGCCCCAAGGGGATTGCCCCGAGAGTCCTTCCAGTGTGCCACTTGGGTGGACAAAGAGGAAGGAGGACACCTAGTCTCAGCTTCGTTACTCTCCTGCACACCCACCCAGCACTGTTCAGTGTCCCAGTGTGGCTGTAGCTTGGGGGCCTTTTACCTTCAGGACTTTATCAACGGGGCTGGAAGACACAGCTTTGGAGAAACCAAACATCCCTTTTCTCTTATTTCCTTTCTGGGGAGAGTACATGTTCCTCATGCCTTATACAAGTCTTCCTCTTTAGGGGAAACCACCAAATCTGGAGCCTGCAGGGATCTAGCATTCCATCCTATCATGGACCATCAGAAGAAACAAGTGTTCTCAGCAGACACCCATTAGGAGGCATCTACAGCCAGAGTAGGACACAGAGCCAAAACCTGCCACCTCCCCTTGGGCTTCTGTAACAGGGCAAGTAAGAGACTGAGAAGGGGCAGAAGGGTAAGGGCCCCGGACCTGTCCTCACTGCCGTCAGCACTGACTGGGGCATAGTCATCTGTCCTGTGGTGGACAGCACTTTCAATGCTTGAGCGTTAGCTATGGAAGAAACTGAGTCTCCAGATTGCCTTCTTTCCTCACATCAGAGTCCAGATTCTGGTGTCCAGGTCTGGACCACAGGGCTCAGAGCTCAATGGGGATCTCCAGAACTCAAGTGAAAGCTGAGGATTTGTCTTGCTAAGGGTTGGTTCAGGAACGAACATGTGACCTTTGCTCTTGGACATGATTCTCGAGAAGTTGTTGGGAAGAGCTGTCGATAAAAGAGCTGTCCTGGCAGAGAGAAGCCCAGGCAGAGTCTGTTGTTGCCCTGCTGGACACTGCTCAGCAAGTGTTTCTCAGAACCAGCCAAGATGAAGCAGAGAGAACCGGGGTCAAGCTTCATGTTCCACCTACCACTGACCTGCCTCCTAGGGGGGTCCTAGCTCCATTTCAGCCGCTGTGAGGAAAGAGACTTAGAAGAGAAAGCAGACATCGAGGCCGGCACCTGAGGCAGCGAATCACATCAGCCGCAGTCAGGAGCAGAGAGAGATGCATGCA
>CABHPR010132294.1:8532-30531 GCA_902168415.1 Peromyscus melanophrys | reverse complement strand
GCAGAGAGAGATGCATGCAAGCATGTTTACAGCGAATCACATCAGCCCCAGTCAGGAGCAGAGAGAGATGCATGCAAGCATGTTTACAGCTAATCACATCAGCCCCAGTCAGGAGCAGAGAGAGATGCATGCAAGCATGTTTACAGCTAATCACATCAGCCCCAGTCAGGAGCAGAGAGAAATGCATGCAAGCATGTTTACAGCCAGCTTTCCCCACTCAAACACAGTCCAGGCTCCCACGCCAGGGAACAGCGTCCCCACTTTCCGGCTGCTTCTCCCCACACCAGCGAAGGCAATCAAGGCAATGCCCGCAGACACGTCCCCAAGTCAACCTGATCTGTACAGTCCTTCACTGAGACTTTCTTCTCAGGTGATTCTAAGTTGTGTCAAGTTGACAAGCAAGCCATCACAGGTCAAACTGTTGTCCTCGTGAAAGCCATTTTCAAGGAATCTTCAGGAGCCATCAGTAAAGAACCTCCCCTGAAACCTCCTTCATAGTTGGGTGTTCCTCTCCAGCCTGATCCCAGACAGATATGGTGCCAGAGAGTACACTTCAGACCAGCTGTCTGTACAACCAAAGCCAGGCCTGTTGGCATAGGCCTGCAAGTCCTTAGTCACTCTAGAGCTGAGGCAGGAGGGCAGCAAGTTCAAAGCCAGTCTAGGCAACTAAGTTAGACATGGTCTCTAAATGAAAGTAATGAGAGAATTAGGGATTTATTCCAGAGATGGGATGCTTGTCTAGTGGTACACACACACACACACACACACACACACACACACACACACACACATACACACACACACACCACACTACATACATACCCTCCAAACTACATACACACACACCATACACACACAACACAAACACACACAGATTCAGGGCTGCAGAGAGGTGCTGCAGGCCGCAGGAATATATCATAAGAACTCAGCTGGTTATGGCAAAGTCACTACCTGGAGGTATCAGGGAATTCTTCCAGAGGAAGCCAAATTCCAAGGAGTTTTTGGTGTTATTTGGCTTGTTATATATCAGCTGTATTCTGTTATAAAAATTATGTGTGCCTTCATAGTTTTCCCAGTTGACTTTTCCCTATGAAGGGCTAACAGTGTGGACTGATCACTCTCTGGACATACACATTCCAGGTATTTGGAGAACAGCCTCATGAAAGGCTTTCTCTAGAATCAGATATCTCCCTTAGCCACTTTCAAGGACTAACAGTGATAACAGTTCACATGCTAGTCACCTGACTTATGGTAAATTCCACCAGGAGACACTGCCTAGGTCAGGTGGACGTTAAGTAATAGCTTTACACAATTTAGCTCGCCCCCTCCCTTCTTACACCAGGATTTCCAGGGCACAGGACGGAGAAGAGAAAAGAGAATAGAAGAACTAGATGGGTAAGAACTTGAGAGGAACAAACTGAGATGGGAAAGAACTAGATTGAAGGGCTAGAAGAGAGGACTAGAAGAACGAGATGGGAGATGAGGAAGAGCCAGATGGGGAAGAACAAGATGAGGAAGAACAAGATGAGAGAGAAGGAGATGGGAGAGGAGCTGATATGGAAAGAACTAGATGGATGAGAACCTAGAAGGGGCAGAACTAAGATGAAGAAATTAAGATAGAACCTGGAGGGGACAACAGATAAATGTAAAGAGAAATTGGGCAAGAAAGGAGCTAAAAATGACAGCAGAGTATAAGCTTGTAGAGAGAAACCTGACAGAATAATAAAATGTATGGACTAAGGAATTTTGTGTTCATAGATTCATTTCTTTTCTTCAAAGATTAATTATCAGCTGGTTGTAGATTCTTCCCGGACCCTGGGAGGGGACTAATCGAGGAGCTGGACCCCCATAGTCCCCGACAGAGAGGACTATTTTATTACTAAATAAAAATAGCCCAAGCTTGCACACTGTTGGAGATGTTCAATCATACCCATCAGAACTCTAAGTGAACTGCTTGAATTCAGAGCTATGCTGGGTCCTCTTGAGAAGAGAACCCAGCCTGAGGCCTGCCTGGGGTCAGCAGGCCCAACAAGTCTGCCTCCTAGAAAGGGTTCCTGGTCTGTCAATAAGCTCCCTCTGACACTGTTAACTGCTCCGTTCTCTCGTCATCCTTGAAGGAACCCAGGCTCAGCACCACGGCCTCTGTGGACACCTGCCCTCTACTTCTTCCGTGCATCACCTTTGTGTCCTACTGCTGGGCTCTGTGATGGACTTCCTTCCTTTGCTTCTTTCTTCACAGCTGGTATCTCTGCCCTGAGAGCAGCCCTGCTCTTGCCCGGATGGCTGTAGTAACTCGCTATCTCGACTCCTTGTGTCTATGATTTTACTACAACATGTCATCATAAAGCTCGCTGCTAGCCTACTGTGCTCTAATCTGCTAAGCAGCTTGAGGAACCTCCTTTCAGCAGCTCTACACCAGCAACTGAAAACGTCCAGGTTACACGTCACCAGCCTGACCTGCCATCAGTGTGGGATTCACGTCCCTCCCTCAGCCTCCTGTCTCTATCAAGTTTCCCAACGTTTATCAAGTTTTTCAAGCCAGCAGAGACTTGAAGAGCACATTCACTGGGGTGAAGTTCTGGGTCTATCATTTACCGACCAGGTATTATTGGAAAAGCTTATAAACAAAACAAAACAACAAACCACTAATCTGAAACCTGACCTCTGGACCTGCCCAGTTTTCACTTCCCTCTGCTTTCCGAGGAGTGTGGTGTGAGCAGATCACCATAAGCCTTGTTTTCTCTCCATTGCCAAGCTATTCACAGCAGAAATAATATAGTTTATCTAATCTGGAGCTTGTGCAGAAGAGGGAAAAGTTAGACAATGCATTCACTAATGCCTCTCAGAACAATGGCCCCCATTACTCTCTACCTGTCTAGGCCCCCTAGGAGATACCAACAGTTTCCCACCAGTTCTCTCTGCCTGCATGACCTGCAGGTACCCATCACTCAACACGCCACGAACTCCTCTGTTTCTTCTCTTTCTCTCCAAATGCTTGTCCCCCATCTCCACAAAAGTCTCTAGCATCTCCATGTAGTCTACAATCTAGACTGGACTAGGATTTTTCTGCCTCTCCCTGCTCTCCCAAATACAATTATTGTCTGAGTTAACACTCTCTACCTTCTGAGTAATAGTGGAGTCCCTTCCCTCCTCACCAGCTCCACCACCATCCTACTGACTTAGTCCCAGTAGCTACCAGCTTAGAACAAACAAAATACATGACTTCATTTCTGAAGGGGCGATTCTAAAGGCAGTATTCTCATCATAGTAAGATAACAGTCCCCAAGTATCCATGAAGTGAATTGTTTCTAAACAGTACAGAACATTTCTTAGTCAGTATTGTCTGTTAATAATCACCATGCGGCTGGGGAATATAGCTGGATGACGAGCAAATGGTCATTGTTAATGAACACTGTGGCTGAGCTGGAGCAGCGTGCTCTACTTGATCAAAAACTAGTGCTCAAGTACTGAGCTCTCCCTGCAGCCCAGCAGCTTGCTCTTAGAGGGCACAGCCCCATTGTCCACCTTCTGCTCATAGCATAAATTGCTCTTCTGTCCAGCCCTGAGCCTCCTTCTCTGTAAGACGTGGCTAGTGATATAAGAACATGTACCCATGCCTTAGCACAGTGCCTGGTGGATCAAGGCTGCATGTTCTTCTTATTGTGGCCTCAGTTATGGGGAGGAGGTCACTCTGTTGACCAAGCTCAGAGCAAGGCATTTCTTAACTCCAAAGCTTGTGTTTAATTAATGACAATGATCACACTCTTCCTTGTTAGCAACATGACTTCCTTTTGGTCTCTGCAAGACATGAGAATCACCTGGAGGGCCCTGCCAGGTACCTAGGCCCTCTTCAGATGCCTCTGACCTAAGTGGTCATTGAGCATTGTGATTTGAAAACTCCTTGCCTGTTTAAAATACACAGTCCAAGCTAAGCCACTCTGGCTTTGACAAAGCTTGGGTGAATATGTATACCTTGTCATAGAGGTTGCACCAAGGGCAGAGGGCATATTTGTGGACACATATGTAAGAAGGGGCATAGCTCCCCTAGTCTTGAGAAAATCACCAAACCTGCTACCAATACGTGAAAGTACATAAAAGCAAGGAATCAGCCACAGAAATTCCGACAGCCAAATTAAGGTCTGTTAGCAGCTGGGTGGGTAGCTTTAGGGGCAATTATCTTGGCTCAGGCAAGGGTTGAAGAGTGAGTTGTTGCACCTTTAAATACCAGTAAGGGTTCTTTGTTTCAGATAAGGCCTCTGTGATTGTGGTGGTTTGAAAGAAAATGGCCCCCAAAGAGAGTGGCACTATTAGGAGGTGTGGCCTTGTGGCAAAGGTATGGTCTTGTTGGAGGAAGTGTGTCACTGTGGAGGTGGGCTTTGACATCTTATACATGCTCAAGATACTGCCCAGTGTGTCAGACCACTTCCTGTTGCCTGTCAGATGTAGGACTCTCAGCTACTTCTCCAGCACCATGTCTGCCTGCACACCACCATATCCCACCATGATGATGATGGACTAAACCTCTGAACTGTAAGTGAGCCACCCCAATTAAATGTTTTTCCTTCATTTAAGAGTTGCTGTGGAGATGGTGTCTCTTCACGACAATAGAACCCCTAAGACAGTGATGATTATCTTTAAATGTCAACTTGACACGACCTCAAATCACAGGAGAAAAGTCTTAATGAGGGTTATGTAAAGTGGGTCTGTCCGTGGGCACAACTACGGGAAATCATCTTGTTAACTGATATAGGAAGATGCAGACCACTATGGGTGACCCCATTCCCTAGGCAGAGAGCCCTAACTTGTGCATGAGTGGAGAACTCTAGCTGATCACAAGCAAGCAGGTGAGCAAGCATGCATTCATTTCTCTCTGCTCTTGACTGTGGAGGTGATGTGACCAGCTGTTTCAAGTTCCTGCCTCAACTTCCCAACAATGATGGGGCTGTAACCTGGGATTTGAAGATGAAATACATCCCTTTCTCCCGTGAGTGGCTTTTTATCACAGTGACAAAAAGGAAACTAAGTAATCACTGCAAAGCAAACTGCAAGGAGCTGGATTAATCCAGCCAAGACTACATTGCCTCTCCTCCAAGTGACTCAGAGTCAGTGCTGCTCAGGATGGTTGCATTATAATGAAAATTCCTCTGCAGAGGGCGTTTCTGTTCTACCACTTTTGGACAAAAGATATATGAAAAAGCCGCATGATGTCTAACTGAGCATGCTCAAGATTGTACCTCCCCTAACGTGATGGAAATATTTTCTATATGATGTACATCAGTTTCCCCAGTGAAAGCCCCATAATTTCTTGGCTTGAGGAGAATGAGCACTCTTGGAGAATGAGCCTCGATATTCCTATTAGATACAAGTAACAATGCTTTCTTTCCTCTCTTGTGCCCTAGTTGGGTTCATTGGTGCTGCACTCACAGAGTGAACTCACGGCATTCTGTTACAGCCCCACTTCTTTGGAGACTGCACAAATGGCCAAATTCTTATCAAGATACAAAATTAGTGTTGAAGAGAAATCACTTTGTCATATTTTTAGTGTACGTGTGTGTGTGCATGTTTGTGTATACATGAGCATGTGCGAGCATGGGGAAGTCGAGGCCAACGTCAGTCAGATGCCTTCCTCTGTTGCCCTCCACCTCAATTTTTGAGACAGGCTTTCTCACTGAATCTGGAGCTCACCAATCCAGCTGGACTGGCTGGTCAGCGAATCCCAAGGATCTTCACGTCCTCTGTGCCTGATTACAGATGCATGCTTCCATACAAGGTGCTGGAAATCCGAATTTGAGTCATGACTGTGCATGACTCTACCACCCCGCTGACTGAGCCATCCCTCAGCCCTGGCTTTGCCATTTTGGTGCCTGTCAACTGCTACTGATCCTTTGGTACCGCTTCATGGCGGCACTAACCAGCAGAGACTGGGGGATATGCTACCCTCTCCCATCATCTCCCCCTAGACAAGCTCAGGAGAAGGAAAACCCAAGGTAGGGCTTTGACACTTACCTGGTTGACATCGAAAGTCCTGGCCTTGTGAAACCTCTTGGGACCTCTGAACAGCAGAAGAAAAGGCGGCTTGTTCAAACTGCAGCCTCCCAAGGAGGCATCCCTCTTGGTAGATTTACTGGCCAAGTCCAGGACTTGGGGACTCTGTGACAACCTGGAGTGAGGGAAAAATGAAAACTATGACCAAACTCTTGCCTATGGAGGGAGACTCACAAGCAGGCAGAGAGAGCTTGTGGCAAAGGACATTCTTACTGTCATGATCCCTACATGAACTTTTTCATCTGCACAAGTCACATATGCAAGATAGAAGGGCTCCAGAAAGTTCTGCGGACTTCAAGTATGGCAGGAATACTGGTTTATTCTTTGAAATGGATATCATATAGAAATATCAAATCAAATACGCAGAGAGGGAAGTTACAGACATGGCTCAGCACAGGAATCTGGGTGAACATCAGGACGCCACAGAAGTAGTTTATGGAAAGATCTGTGTGACGGTGCTTGCTTAGCTGTGTGTGTTGTTTGGCGGAGGCTGTGAGTACACACCTCCTGTCTTCTCTGTTCCCCCCACGCCCTGCTCCAACCACTGGCCTCAAGCTCACGAGAGCTGCTTTGTCAGCTATGGACAGGAGTGAGAGGTGTGTGCCTCATCGTGGTCCAGAAGGTTCATGCCTGCTGGATGGTCGGAGGGATGATGGTGCCATTTTGGAAGGCTGCAAGTTCCAGCCTAAGGTTCCCAGCCAGAGCCAGGACCTTCCTCTGCTACAGTGTTCTGAATCAGAGATACTAATTAAAGCTGTACGAGTGGAATCCTGGAGCTCTACTCTTCCAAAAGTCATGGTCAGCACTGTGTGACTGGGTCTCCCCAGAACTGCACAGATCCTCAAAATTCCTTTGCCCTAAAAGCCATGGAGAGCTGATCCAATCAAACTGTAGTCTTGATGAAAATGAAACCATATAGCATGAATATTTTTTCAAGGGCCATGATCTGAAAGTTATTTTTTATTAGATCTTTTCCAAGGTCTGAGCTGCTAGGAGCTTTTGCTTGTTGGTTTTTAAATGAATTTTGGAAATACACAGAATGAGAGCCTTGAGAAACACTAAGAAATCTAATCCAGTAACTGGGTTAAGTGTGACAGTGTGCAGGTGGGTGGGCTCTTATTGATAACCACAGAAAAAAGATCCCCCACCTTTGGACAAAAATGTTGCTGATACAACCCTCGAAATAACCGCCGCCCAGACGGAGGGACTGCTGGAGATTCGAGAAGCCAGGGAGCCTTCGGTTCCTTCCCTGAACCTGGTCATCAATGAGGAGTCGGAGGCTGAAAAAGGAGAGACACAAGACAAGGGTGAGACTCCTCGCAAAAACCCAAACTGCAACAAAACATCCCCCACTGTGGGCACGATCTACTGACTGACCCAGACTCAAAGCTGTCACCCACGACTAGTCAAATCAGAAATGATTTGAAAGTGCAAAGTGTTTTCACACACAACACTTCAGCCAAATAATATATATGTACTGAAAGTATACATCATAGATATCTGCTCAAGCAATTTTTTAAAAGGTTTATTTATTTTTATTTTATGTGTATGTGTGCCTTGCCTGAATGCATGTCTGTGTACCATATATGTGACTAGTGTCTGAACTAGGAGTTGGATTTTCTGGAATTGGAGTTAAAAATGGTTGTGGGCCACCATGTGGGTGCTAGGAATTGAACCTGGGTCCTCTGAAAGAGCAGCCAGTGCTCTTAAGTACTGAGTCATCTCTCCAGCCCCTCAATGAATTTTTGCAACATGAATATATCAATATAGTTTGCATTCATAGAAAAATACCAACTTTCCTGGTACCTCAAGAACACAAGTACCTTGTGTTAATTGTAGTTCCCAGCTTCCCTCCCTCTCTAGGAATAACCACCACTCCGAGTTCTGAAACAATTCATTTGCCCTGTTTTTAAACCCGTGGACACAGAGTCACAGGAGAGCACTCTCAGGTGTGCTCCTCTTCACCACATTTTTGGAGGCTCACCCACGCCATCCTATATGAAGGTTTATGATGGTTCCTCCCACGTTTAGGTGGGTAGTCCATCTTGAATTTTATCTATCCACACACATCTGACCACTGACTTTACGTTTTAGTCAGGACGCAGGGACAGAACTAGGAAAGGGGAAACACATAGCCAACCAGCGTCAGCACCAGGAGGAGATGCTCTGAGCAGCTATGCTGGAGAACTCCGGTGAACTAGACCTGGCAGCAGAGGCAGTGCACTCACCCTGAGGTGTCGCTGATTACAGACACGTGATGCAGTAAGCCGTCCCTGTAGGTCTGTGAAGACTTGAAGATGGGGTCGCTGCTGTCCCTGGTGCTCAACTCAATGTGACCATCTTCTAGGGTGACCTGCAGGCTACTTGTCTGAAACCATCCCAGAATACACCACCACCAATTAATGTGCATTTAGAGAGGACAAATGAACGATCAGAACTAGGCATAAAGCAGCCAGGGCATTTTGACCCAGATATTTGGTCCTTGCCTCTCGATTGAAAGATAATTTTAAATAGTTCATCTCCTCGTTTATGACTATAATAATGATATGCAGATTCCTTCAACATTGATGAATTTGTCAGTCTTTTTCTAGATCTACTTTCGTTCGGCCCACTTGATTTTCTAACCAGATGCATAGAACATTAAATCACATCTAATTTCCCCCTATTTTTACTTATTTTGATGAAGTTCTTTCTATCAGCATCCATTCTTTTCTTCATAAAGTTTACAGCACAGAGTTGATTCACCATCATTCAGAATCTTTTTCCCATGTAAGATAACAACAATGACTCCTTCTCTGTGACTTCCCTAAGTGTTTTATGTTTTGGTCATTATTTCTAAGAAGCCCAACTTTCCATGTCAAGCTGTGCTCATCCAAACACTGGCAAGACGACTGACTCTTTCTGTCAAGGAGTAACTTAAAACCCATCACTAGTGGCCATTTCAGCTTCATTCAGTTTCTCTGCTACGTCTAATTTCTGACATTTTCCTTAAGTTGTGTGTTCTCCGCGAGTTCTTCTCCAGTGCATGCTTACAGTCAGTGATGGCTTTGCAGTACTTGTTACCAGTGCGATCAACTGTGTTTCCTAAATAACTTGAAAGCAATATCCCTAAGACATTTCTAGAATTCCTGTACTGCACAGGGTTGCTCTAACTTGTTGCTAATCTAATCCTTCCATCTGCTTTCAACCATTCTGTGGAGTGTGTACCAACTGTACTTACATGTAACAGAGGAAACAAGGATTAAGAATCGTGCTAGGTCAGCGCTGGGGACATGGCTCGGTCAGGAACGTGCTTGCCACACAAGGATGAAGACCTGAGCCCAGTTCCCAGACCCACATAGAAAAAGCTGGGTGCAGTGGTGTGTGCTCACAATCCCAAGGCTGGGGAGAGGGAGACGGGATGATCTCTAGGGCTGGCTAGGCAGCTTAGCCTATTTGGTGAGCCCTTGGCTGGGGGGAGACCTTGTCTCAAACAAGGCGATGGCTCCTGAGGAATGACACACGAACATCTGTGTACCATATATGTGCCTAGTATCTGAGGAGCCAGAACCAGGAGTCAGATTTTCTGGAATTGGAGTTAAAAATGGTTGTGGGCTACCATGTGGGTGCTAGGAATTGAACGGTTGCCTCCAGGTGTTTTCCCTGATTGCTGTCTACCTCACATATTCAGACAGGGTCTCTTACAGAACTGGAGCTCACCATTTGGGCTGGTCTAGCTCAGGAGACTGAGCCCTAGACTGCTAAGGGGATGTCCTGTCTGCTTCCCCTGAGCCAAGATTAGAGGTGGCCTGTCGTGCCCACCTTCACATGGGTGCTGGGGCACTGCGGATCCAAGCGTCAATCCTCACATTTGCATAGTAAGCATTTTACTTCCAAGTCGCCTCCCCAGCCCCCAAGGGAATTTCTACTGAAGAGGGCACTGGGCCCGATTTCCTCAAACTCTCCAGGGTAAAGATTTTCTGAGGAGTAATTGCTGCAATAGAGGATTCTGAAGACCATCTTTTGGAGTTGTAATCAAGAAGAAATTGAGTATAAATCTTAACGTTTTCCTAAGCCACATTATTGCTTATACTTGTTATGGTTCATTTTGCCACTTATCTGCAAAGAATGGAAGAGATTGCTCAACACAAATCCAGCTCTGTCAATTACCAGGGAGCTTCTAGCTGGGTTTCCTTCAGGATCTGCCCCAGGTAGAGAGTTGCTCACGTGATAGCAGATAATGCCTAAGTCCTCTACCCTCCAAATCTCTCTGCTGCTCTGGATAGAAACTGTATAGCCAGAATCTTAATTCAAACATACTACCTCTTACCCGTGTCTGATGATTCAATAGCGTACCGCTGGGCTGAAAGGTCTGAAACCCAAAAGAGAGCTGGAAGCGGTCAGGCAGGGGCACATCCAAGTTGGTAAAGCTCATCTGTCCTCCTCTGGAGAATGAGGCAGTTCGCACGAGCTGAAATGCAGACATGGAAATCACTGATGTTATAATCGTGTCCTGGATGCCCAGATATGGGCTCTAAAACTGCACCACTTCCCTGAAATGGCGAACACCATCAGTGCAGTCCAGACAGACTCCTGCTTTGCTTTGCCACACAATCCAGGTTTCATAGGCAGTGCATGAAGCCAGCTCACCGCGGGCAGCACCATGGCCCTCTGGGGTGCAGTGTGTCCCGCGCTCTGAGTCCTGCTTACCTTCCAGTCTTCGGAGCACTTCTTGGTGACTCCCACAGTGTCATTCAACCTGACGACACCACTGGTTTTCTTCAGATTCTTCATGCAGCCTTGGAAAGCAGGCGTGGAGATGTTAAACCTGGGGGGGGGGGGATGTAGAAAGGAGACCTGTTAGGCTGGCCTCCCCGGAAAGGCTGGTTTCCCGGTGCTTCTCAATGGATGGAAAGTCTGTGGATGCGCTGTAACTGCAAGTGATATAGAAACATGTATGTGGGAATTCAAGATCCAGGGATGTGCTAAAAACTTTCAGGCTCTATTTTACCACAGACCCTGTGAATTCAGGAAACTGCTACTTTTTAGTTCTATTAAATTATGGAAAACATGGCTGATCTAACCAACCCCAAGCTGACACCCTGGGTTTGAATCTACCTGCTACCCCCAAACTGTGCCACGTGAGCAAGTGGTTGTTTTGAGGATGAAATACGTTGATGTTCAGAAAGAGCCTGGAGTGATGGTGGACGCAACACAGGTATGTGAGAGGCTCAGGAGTGGGTGAGGGCTGTGGGCTCTGGAGCTGGGCTGTCTGACTCAAGGTCTGGGCCTGCTTGACGGGGCAGATTTACTCCTCTGTTCCTCTCTAATCCAAAATGAAAAACCCACTATTCTGCTTCATGGGTCTGTCATATGATTAACTTAATATGTGTAACGTGCTCAATAACACTTAGGGAAACTGAGGACTCACTGCAAGACAGTAGGGCTATCTATATAGTACTTGGTACATCACTATTTACCCTACATTACTACTCTATTATCATTACACCAGCAATTTCTTCTGGCTGTGTGGTGTATGCGTGTATATGTGTGTGTGCATTCCTGTGGGTGTGGGTTTGTATGTATGTGCATGTTGAAGCCAGAGGTTAACAATCGATGTCTGTCTCTATTGCTCTCCACCTTATTTTTTGAGACAAGGTCTCTCACTGAAACTGGAGCTCAACAACTCAGCTAGATTGGCTGGCCAGGAAGTCTGAGGCATCCTCTGGCCTCTGCTACCTAGCACTAGAATTAAAGGCACATACTACCATGACCGGCTTTTTTATGTAGGTGCTAGAGATCCAAACTCGGGTTCTCGTGTTTGTTCACTGAGCCCTTTACGGAATGACACATCTTCCCAGGCCTACACAAGTAATTTCTATAGCAGACCTTTCTACGTGGCACCCTGCCACTCCCCTTTGGTTGGACTTCCTAACCTGTGGTGGAGGTGAATTCATGAAAAATATTAATACACACGAACTGACTGAGGTCTAAGCAAATATTAATGTTTCTTAATCAAATGATGTACTAAGAAAATCCAGTGCCAATTTCATTATAAATCCCTAAGGCAGCTCTACTAATCCAAATGGAAAGGTGTCCTGCCTTCAGTCTAGTCAGATTCATTACAAACAGCAGAGCTATGAGGAACGCGCATAAATTAAATTTAACTAAAAGAAAAGCACACCTTCATTGGCACTGTGGCCTAACTATTTTAGAAAGACAGCCTTCACCTCGGAGAAGAGGGACGTATGCTTCAATTTCTAGGGCTGGTGACTTTACGAATTTGTTTATATCCATTCTCCTGGGCCAGCTGAGGGCCTAGGGCTTCCACACTGCCTCCAGGATGCGAGGTCTGAAGATACTTGCTAGAGGAACCTGATTCTGCCAGCGCCGTGCTGTTCAATGACTGCCTGCATTGGAATGGATGTGCGTACTCTGGGCCCATCTGCCCACAAACACTCATCCAGCTCCCTGGCTGGAGTCAGCAGATGTGAGGGAACTACAAGATTACAAAGTGATGCTGAGCCCAGTGTCTGTCAGACTCCGGCTGACTGCCACTTTCCTGTGACCTTTGTCTCCATGTTTTATGATTACACTCAAATCCAAGGGAAAATGTCCTGGTTGGTGCCAGGCCTCTGGCCTTATCAGAAAGGATTTATAGATGGGATCAACAGACACGTGATACCCAGTTATAACCTCAAGTCATTCAAAGACCTGAGTCCTCATTCCTAGGAGACTGAGAGGGAGGAGAGCCATGGTCTCTGCAGCACAAAGCTGCAGGACAGAGCCAGGACTCCACTGTGCCTCCTTCCTGTCAGGTATGAGCTCTCTAACTAAACCATGGTCCTTGAGAAGAGCTGTGTGGCTGCCCCTGCAGGGTCCTGCTGAGGCTCTCTAGTCCACCGCCCTGCCAGCGACCCTCATCAGCAGACAGTTGCAGGGGCTCATTGGATGGCCAAATACCTTACCAGATGGATAAGACAGGCCAGAAACTGATAAATACCGCTTAGCATTTTATTTCTGAAGAAATAAAAGGCCAGGTAAATATTTCCATGGGCTTCTATCCACTTCATTTATTTCTCTGCTCTTGGGATTTTAATTAAAGCAAGAAAGAAAAGTATAAGCTTATTTAGAAAAGGGGGAAGCTTCTCATTTGGAAGCATAAGTCAGACTGCCAGGAAAAGCCTCTCTCTCTCTCTCTCTCTCTCTCTCTCTCTCTCTCTCTCTCTCTCCACACACACACCTCCCCCATATGTGTGTTCTTAGCCTACACCTGTCCATGAACTTCTTTAATGGGTAGATCAATAGACTCCTTCTGTTTCCCTGGGTGTTATCCACCCAGCTGGACTCTCTGTTTCTATCCTTCCTGGACTGACAACCAGGGGCATGAGAGTGTCAGACAGTTTACCCCACTCCCCCATGTTGGATGGCCAGTCCCATTATTCAGTTCTACAATCTGTTCTTCTTTCCTGACTGCATTGTTAGTATTGCAAAGTTAACTGTCTGTGGCTAAAATTAAACGATGGGGACTAGAATTGTTGGTAGCAATTGCTGCCAGCGTGAGAGAGGATCTGCTTTAATAAAATGCGGCACACTGGGGTGGCAAGATGGCTCAGTGGGTAAGGACCCTTGCTGTCAAGCCCGATAACCTGAGTTTGATGCCCAGGACACACAGGGTAGGAGGAGAGAACCAACCCCCACAAGTGGTCTTCTGACCTTCACATGCATGCAGTGGTCCCCACCCCATCCCCCCAAAAAAACCCCACAGCATCATCTTACCTTTCTCTGATTGCAATTGGAATTCCTCCCAGATAATATGTGCCGAAATCAAACATTTCCCCTTCGATTTTTATACTACGGTCATGCATATATACCCACATGAGCTTTCTTGAGTTTCCGATGGTAATGGAAATCTAAAATGAATGGGAGGGAGCGAGCAAGCAATGAGACACAAACCTGTCTGTGGTGGTTCAGAGCAACTGTGGTTTGATTTTCCTTGGCATTTATTTACATGCATGGTAGAAGACTGCCCAGTGTGTGTGTGTCTGTGTGTGCACATGCGCGCGCATATTCATGTTTCTGCATGTTCATCCATGTGTGTGCACGTGTGTGCAGAGGTCAGAAAACAACTGTAGGTGTTGTTCCTCGGGCACTGTTCACCTTTGATTTGAGACAGGGTCTTCGCTCACATAGTCTAGCCTGCTAGCCCACAAACACCAGGGACCTGTCTGCCTTTACATCCCCAGTGCTGGGATGACCAGCCCACCACACACAGCTTTTTCTACTTAGTTTCTGAGAAGCTCAGCTCGGCTCCTCATACAGTCCGAGTTATCTCCCCAAGCCCCCAGAACAGTGGTTCTCAACCTATGGGTTGTGACCCCTTTAGGACCATCATAGCATTAGGAAGGTTAAAAATCATTGTCCTAAAACAGTTTAGTAGAAGCAGTCTCACTTGAATAGAAATGTTCAATTGAAATTTATCAAGGTTTACATAATTTACATATGCTATATATATTATACTTCATGCCTAAATGTTCAAATTCTTAAAGGACACACCCTCAGTTAATAAGTTTACCTTGTAATAGGTTTGTATGTCAATTGCCTATTTTTGTTTGGGGGGCATTTATTTCATTTTAAAGGTTCACTGACTTCTAAAATTTCAAATCAACAGACTCCAAGGACGTACCGTGTGATCTCTCCCATTGTTGATGGTGTCTTGGAATCCTTTCTCTTTGGGCAGCTCCGAATTCAGCTTGTATCTCACCATGAGATTGCCATCTTCTATGTCCAGGGATATGAAGTTATCCTGGAGTGTGGAAACAGGTAGATTACTGGGAGGCCTGGCTGAAGAAGTCCTGGTTCTCCAGTGATACCCAATGGTGCGGTTAGCTTCAGGTGTTCCGGGGCTAACCGGAGACCAGTGCTGAGACCTCAGAGGCAGATGACAGTTGACTACTGCAGCTGTGAGAGACACCATGCACCCGGCACTCGGGACAAACTCCTGCATGCCAGCCAGAGTCCTGACTTTGTTCTATCACAACCAGGACCAGGGGGCCACACATGGAATCATCGCTCACCTTCCTCCTTTCTCATTCAGTTGGCCCATTCAAACCTTGGGATTTGCTGCTGAACTCTCATGGCACACCCCTGGGCTCAGCCATATCATCACTCCTGTGGACCTCCCCTGTTCCCCAGATCACCTTCCACCGTGCAGCCAGGCAGTCTTCTGCCATCGACAGTGAGCATACTAACTTTCTTGGTTCTCAGGGCACAGCACAGACTCCCTGGCAGAGACTTCGAGGTGCTGCCCATCTCTTCACTTAGCTTCTCATCATGTCCTGCTGGCAGGCCACCTTCCGTCCCTGCAGGTTCTCACTGCCAAGGCCTTCTTTGTGCCCGTCCCTGTTGAGTCCCCTTCTACCACACAGACTTTCAATGTTACCTTCTACTTGTCCACCAGGTTTCAAAGGAGGTGTCTTTTGCTCTGATTTCATACTTCATCATTTTCCCTCTACACGACTCAAAATTGTGATGAAGCTCACTGACCAGCAGGGCACCTGTGTGCAATGCCAGCATTCCCCTCTAGAGGGCAGGATACGGTTCATCCTGCTCAGCATTGCCTCTTGGCCATGGAGCAAGCATGGGCTTGAACCAGCTATTTCCTCAATGGTCAGAAAAGCTGAGGCTTTCTAACTTAGACTTGAAGCCGTTGCTCTTATCCAGTTCCCTATGATAAGAAGTCTTCTCTGTGAGGTCCTGTGAGTCTCTGAGAGCCTTCATCTAAAAGGCTTTTAGTGTGGATCCCAAAGTCTTGCCCTGGAGAGCCATCAACCTGAGCCAGGGAGCAGTGGCTCCCTGAGAGCAATAACTGTCTCCTTAGCAGAGGCTCTAAGGATTCTTATGCAATGGTGTTATGTAAGTTTCCTCCAGACTAAACACTATTTCTGGTCCTTAGTCTCCAAAAACTTCAAAATGTAAAATAAGTTGAACATCCCCCAAGCCCCAAATTCAAAATGGGAAATGCTTCAAGATCAAAACACTTTATCAGCAGAACAACATAGTTCTGATGGTTTATGGCATACAAACTTTGCTCTATGCACAAAATTGTTTAAAATATATTGCATAAAATTACTTTCAATCTACATGTATACAATGTGTGTTTATGAAACATTCATGGAGTTCATGTTACACTTGGGTCCTGTGATGGTTAGCTCATATTTAACTTGACACAACCCAGACACCTAGAAAGAGCACCTCAATGAGGAACTGACTGTCTACACTGGCTTGGCCTTTGCACATGTCTATAGGGGTTGTCTTGATTGCCTTAATTGGTGTGGGAAAAGCCAGCCCTGAAACTGGGCAGCATCATTTCCTGGTATTGGGCCCTGGAGTGTGTAAGAGTAGAGAAAGTTACCTGAGCATTAGGCATCCTCAAGATTCCTCATTATGTATATGCAAATATTCTAAAATGAAAAACAATCCAAAATGTGGGACACTACTCATCCTAAGCATTTTGGGGAAAAAAAAGATCCTCCACTAGAACAAAGTAGACCTTGTTTTGGAATACAAGTGCCTTAGCCTGGAGATGCTGGGTAACTGCCTTGCTCTCTCCAGCCTTTAGACTGATTGGGACCCTCTCAAACTTCAGAGCTTAGGGGCCAAACCAACCTCAGAAGGAAGAGTGCAGACAAGGCTTTGTTCCTATCTGGCAGCAGACGAGTTTGGGGAAAATTTCAAGCTGAATATCATCCACACATTCTCAGACTGGTGACCTAGTGCACATTTTTTTTGGAACACTGCTTGTGAGAGCAAGTGTACAAGATCTGTTCTGGAGGTGGATCCAACAGAAGACCCACCACTGCAGAACCAGAGCAAACAGCATCCACTCTCCTCGAAGCAGTCATGACTGGACGACCACCTTGCGCACATCTAACCTAAGAAAGATAAGCATGACCCTCTGGTATTCTTAGCTGGGTTGTATGGCAGTTCTATGTTCGGTTTAATTGTTTTCTTTTTTGAGAAACCTCCACACTGATTTTCAAAGTCGGCTGCACTAGCTGACAGTTCCACTAACAGTACATACGGGTTCCCTGTGGCCACGGCCACGCCAGCATCTGTTATCATTTGTAGTGCCAATGATGGCCATTCTGACTGGAAGGAGATGGAATGTTGTAGTTATCGTCTGTATTTCCCTGGTGGCTATGGATAATCCTGATCAAAAGCCCGCGCCGGGAGGTCAACTTTCTTATCTATTTTTTCTTAGAACTTTATTATCTAATTTTCAACAGAATATATTATTTTGCTAAATGGTCACAGTGTCAAACTGCCTTCTAAATATTTGAGTTTATGGCCACAGACCTAGGCTGCTCTCAGCCTTGGTCAGAGTGGTTTTTTTTGCCAATGCTGGGATACATGACTGGTCAAAGTGTTAAGAGCAAGAGATAAGTGCTCAGCCCTAAGCAGAACATCTTTCTCTCCACCACCCCTCACGACTACAGAGGCGCCTTAAGTGGAACATCTTTCTCTCCACCACCCCTCACGACTACAGAGGCTCAGGGGTCATCTTTGCCAGACTTACAGCAAGACGTCCCTTAATGAGTAGATACTGGCAGCTGATGGCTGCCAGGGGAAGGAAAATATTCTTCTTTTGAACGTGTGGCCACTGCTAGATTTTCCAGAATACACTAGACAGCCCCACACATAGGCAGCACTAGTTGGACTTAGTGAGTTATCAAAAAAAGCCATGACATTGGGAGGGGACCATGTTGGGGGGATTTGAGGAAGTTGAAAAGGGAAACAGGGGAGCGGATATGATTATATTATTGTACACAGTATAAAGTCCTCAAGAATAAGGAAAAATACTAAAAATAAAGAGTGGGCCTCTGACCTCGACTGTTTCAAAGTACAGAAGCTTCTACGCTGTGCGGAGTCAAGCTGCGGGCTCAGAAAGACACAATCCCCATACCTGTCATGTGCCAGACCAAGGTCATAGCATCAGGAAGTCCAGCCACCTAGACTGGGGGACCTCAGGAAGTCTTCCTTTGTTTAAAGCAGAGTGAGACGTTAGCAGGCAGGCCACCATTTTAAAGTCAGAAACTGACGTGAAAATAGGTTAGGAAGAGAATCCTGCCTCATTTGGGTGGCAACTGCACAATTCCTGGTCCTTTGTCCTTGTTAAAACTCACCCCAACAGAAAGAAAACATGACTGGCCAAGGTCACACTGCCAAGCTAGACGGGCTATGTACCATAGCCCAGTTACCCCGAGATTGCTAGACACAGTGGATATCCACGTCATTTCTGGATGCTTGGTGTAAATTACCTGGTTTTCGGCAAAGAACAGTAAACCTCTGTCCACAGTGGTCTGGATAGTCTGGATGAAGTTTGGGAAGGGGGCGCCGGCTTGAGTGGGAATGCGGGCGTAGCCTGTACCTTCAAAGTAGTTTCTGTCCGACTCTTCCTTTCGCCTGTCAACACCAACCGGAAGTTAGAGGTCAGCCATCAAAGGCCACCTTGCGGGTGTCCTTTCTAACACGGGAAGCTGCTGGTTGAACAATGGAACAAGGAATGCACAGGCTGGGAGTCACAATTGTGTAGGAAAAGGGGAAACACTGTTAGCATGTCAGCCGGCCTTCCTTCCTCGTGTGCTCTTAATCCCTGCGCTGAAGAGGCAGTTCCATGGGTAAAGTGCTTGCTACGTAGGTACGAAGACCCAAGTTGTGATGCTCAGAACCCATGTTAAAGCTGAGCATGGCAGCACATATCTGTAGCCCTAGTACAGGTGTGTGTGTGTGGGGGGGGGTGGAGGCAGGTGAACATAGGGGCTTTCTGGCTAGCCAGTTTAGTCAAAATGTGAGCTCTAGGTTCAGAAAGAGATCCTGACTCAAAAATGAGGTGGGGGAGTTATAGAGAAAAAGACTGATGTCTACCTCTGGTCTCCAACATGTGTGCACATGGATGAACATACCTGGACACACATACATATATCATGTAAACCCAGGGTGGAGGGAGAGAGGGAGAGAGGGAGAGAGGGAGAGAGAGAGAGAGAGAGAGAGAGAGAGAGAGAGAGAGAGAGAGAGAGAGAGAGAGGAAGAGAGAAGAACGTCTTCTACAGATGTCAAAATAGGAGAAAGTGGCCAACTAGCTGAAAATATTTAAATATAAGAAATTATTAATTTTCAGTGTTAGCTTCTAAATAACAAATGCCTGCTCTTCTCAGATAGGAATATCTCAAATCCTTTATATTATAGAGATGGCTAGGAGCTCAAAAGAGCAGGTAGTGGTTTGAATAAGAATGGCTCCTATAGGCTCAAATATTTGAATATTTAGTCATTCTGAGGTGGCACTATTAGGGGGTGTGGTCTTGTTGGAGGAAGTATGTCACTGGGGGTGGGTTTGTGGTTTCAAAGCCAGGCCCTGTGGCTGGCTCTCTCTTTTTCTGCTGCCTGCAGAGCTGGATCTAGAACTCTCAGCTCCCTCTCCAGTGGGCCGCCATGTCTGCCTGTGCACCACCACACTTCCCCTCACCACGACGACAGTGGACTAAACCTCTGAATGTAGGCCAGCCCCAGTGAAATGCTTTCTTTATAAGAGTTGTCGTGGTCATGGTGTCTCTTCCCAGCAACAGAACACTGACTAAGACAGAGCAGTTTTCAAATAGGTTCAGAAGGCAAAGTACACAGAAAGTCACTTGCTTTGTAGACTACTGTTATTTAAAACTTAATTATACAATTATGTGCCTAAGCAATCTAATAGTGAGTATTTTTTGTAGTAGGAGGCACCAAAAACTTAAGGCTCATTTTTAAAAATTGTATTTGTTATCATGTATGTGCATTATGTATGTGGTGTGTGTGCTACAGTGGTGCACGTGGAGATCAGGGGACAACTTTGTGACATTTGTTTCCTCCTTCAACCTTTACGTGGACTCGGGGATCGAACCCAGGTCCGCAGGCTCGTGCAGCACATGCTGTGACCCATGGAGCCATCACACAGTCCCCACAGGGTCATGGTTTTAAAAACTGAGAAGACTAATCTGATGCCTATGTAAACTCGGGCAAGACCGGTCCTTCGCTGTTAGGGATGCAGCATGGTGGGTGTTGTCTGCAAACGGAAAGTAAGCAGTGCAATGAACTGCAACATTGACAGCCTTGCCTGCCCACCACTGGTAGGTGAGGCAGCAGGGCCCAGCCCAGCCCAGTCCTGGGACAAGGGCCTCCAGGCTCCATTTACCTCCTACAAGGTTCCACTTCAGTTGTGTTGAGATTGAAAGTTGTCTTGAAGTTGTACAAGCTCAGAACATTTTCATTGAGGTCATCCAGTTCAATACAGCCTTTGTATGGAGGGAACCTCAGTCTGCTAGGCAGCTGTGAGAGAAACAAGACAAACCTTCCGTGAGATGAACAGGAAGGGACAGTGGCCAGGCAGCGCCAGGACTTTCAACAGTGAGCATGGCATAGGGGTGAAGGATGTGGTCCAGGACTTTGCCATTTAAGGGCTGTCTCTACCCAGGCTAATTGTTAACCTCCCCTGCCCGAGTGTCTTCGTCGGTAAAATGGGAGTGATTATTAATATTTATAAATACAGTACATTAAATTAATTATAAGCTTAAAACAGTGGACAAAGGAAATATATCTCAGCTCTTCTCACTAGGTGCACTCTAAGAGCATATGGGTAATTCATTTTGTACAGAACTAGTTAAAACAGAGACATGAAGTCATTATACCACACCGAAATTTAAGCACTTCACTCAACGAGTCCGCATTGATACTTACTTGAAAATCGGGTGGGTAACCTCCAACGTAAAACACAGCAGTTTCTGGATCCAAATTCAGGAGGGTGTTGCTGCTGTCGCCCTCCATGTCATAGACCTCAGGAGCTTTGGGTTTATTGGATGTGGCTTCTTTGGTGTAATTAAGTTTTGCAAGCTGATATATTCTGTTGAAAATTAGATAATAAAGTTGTAGGAAAAATGAAAGAATTCAAAGCCGACATGCTAAGGGCGTAGCTGCGTAACATCCACGGAAGAGTTTGAGGCTGGTCAAGTTCACAAACAGCAAGAGTCTGTGAAAGCACCGTACCTCTGGAACTTCACTCGGTCCATCACTGCCTCCTGGTTCTCACTCTCAGTCAGCACCTGGTCTACCTGGACTTCAGCTTCTCGATCCCCCAGATTGTAGACACATGTCAGCTGGCCATCTACAACCGCCATGCCGATGTAGTCCTTGGAGGCCTGGAGACATAAAGGCCACCTCAGACTTTTTGTTCAAAATGAGACAGCATTTAAAACAATATTCTAGAACAGGGTTTAGGCACGAGGGTTAAGACAGTGAGGCCTTTAGAAAGACAGACACATCCCAGAGCATAGGTGTGACAAGAACTCAGAACCCTGCAAATATTACAAACTCTCAGTTTCCATGTCAAGAGGTCCCAAATGCTTTATTGCATAAAATAATGGGCTTTATGCCATAGGCTTTGGGAAGACAGAATACGTAAGGTACATCCCCTCAAGGCCACTACAGCACACTTGAGTAATAACCCGGGGCTGTCGGCTTGTGTTTTAGTGGACTGGGCCACTGATTCCCCCGCTGTTCAGTCTGACCGTTCACCAGCATCTACCCCAGAGCAAGCAGACTCAGCTGCTCATCGGAGTTCATCAGCAAGGGAGATAAACCACCTCTCTCTCTGGGTGCCATGCATTGTCCTCTTAGCACTCTGTGCCAGCTCTGCTATGACATTTCCCCACAGTCAGTGAGCGTGGCTTTCTTCTCTGTTAGAATGGGAGAACTGTGAGGAAGAGACATCTATGCATGGATGGATGGATGGATGGACGGACGGACGGACGGGTGGATGGGTGGATGGATGGATGGGTGGATGGATGGATGGATGGGTGGATGGATGGATGGATGGATGGGTGGAAGGATGGATGGATGAATAGATAGATAGATAGATAGATAGATAGATAGATAGATAGATAGATA
>CABHPR010132293.1:0-66264 GCA_902168415.1 Peromyscus melanophrys | reverse complement strand
TGTGTGTGTGTGTGTGTGTGTGTGTGTGTGTGTGTGTGTGTGTGTGTTGGGGGGTATATGTGCATTTATCTAAAAAAACATAGCAGTTACAAGTATTCAGTTAAGCCTACACCAGTAACAGGAATATAGTTACACAGGCATACACGACAGGTACACATAAACACAAGTACATGTACACACAGGTATACATACACACAAGCATACATACGCAGGCACACACACAGGCACACACAGAGATACACATACTCACATAAATAAACAAACAAATATAAATAAGTAAATAGATTCTTTAAAAAATATAAATGAAATAATATACCCCAAATATTACATATCCATGAAAATGTGCTGTCTTTTTACCAAAATGATGCCCATAACTTTTTTAAATCAGTTTTCCATATTCTTCTTCTCAGTGATAAATTAGGGTTTTAAAGCATATTGTTCCTAACTGCATGATCATGATGAATAGAAACAAATTAGACATATTACTCTATGTAGAAGGCAGTATTGACCTATTCTAAAATGCATTATCAGACCAATTTTAAAACACAGGAATCAAAGTAATTGATTGGTGGCTGTGGGAATGTTCGTCCATCAATATTTAAGTGTATTTTGAACACTCTGTATGCAGTTAAGCACACCTACTTGAAGTCACATAAGCACAACTTTTTGATGCAACAAAACATAAAGAATATTCTGAACAGCAATGCTCAAAGCTGCATATCTCTAGTACTTCATATTAATAGGAATAGAAGGCTCTTCTTTCCATTTGCAAAAAGTCGTTTTCCTTTAAGATAATTTGTAAAATCATTTATTTCTTTACCTTGAAAAATAATGGATTGCAGGAAAATTCCCAATATAAATTCAGAAGAAGAGTAATCAACATGTAAGAACAATTTCAAATTGCCAAAAACTTAAGAATAAAAGAATATTTAAAAAAAAGAGTAATGGAAAAAATCTGATTCTGAGAGTGTAAAATTTTGAATGGTAATTAGCTACTTTACATTTGGGTTTTATATAAAATTTGCTAAGAAAGGCATAGTTATTATCTCTATTCTATTTTCAATTGCTGCATCCTTACATACAATATCCCGAGTCCTTTATAATCCTAAACTATGTTTGCTTACTACATCACCAACAGCAAACACGTGACTTCACTTGATTGAGACCAGCTGTAAGGAGAATCCAAGCAATTTGGCCACATCCAGTCTTTTCTGCACGTGCATATGTAGTAGTCAGGAGGCAGACTGAGAAATGAAGGCAGGCATCACACGGATTGCTTAGAAGAATCTCCCCTAATGAAAAGTCTCCGATTTCTGTCATGGATGCCTTGCTTCTCAATTGCCCCTGTTCTGTTTTCATGGTTGAGAGACAGATACCCATCATTCTTAAGTAGATTTGGGGGCCCACTGAGCACACAGCAATCCAGCTGACGTGTTAGTCTATATGCTGTTCTCATAAAGCCCAGTGCACTGGGACGGAAGTCACCCAAATGATTCTCCTCCTCCACCTTTCACTTAACAAGGATAAGAATAAATGAATATATCAAGTAGCAGCAAATATATTAACTGGAAACAAATAGGTTTCATTTGTAATGAGCACACACAGGTTAATTAACAAGAAGGAGCCTTTTGTTAAAACAAGGCTCCCTGAAGCTGGTCGGGGGCGGGGGGGGGGAGGGGTGCTGTTAAGGGCCAATTGAGCTCTGTAGGATAATTATGAAGTACCGGCATGCTCTTGTGTTTGTGAACAAAGTGCTGTCCACAATTTGCCTAAACCTATAAACCATCATCTGTGATCCTTAGCAGCAATTAAACGACAAACATCTCCTCATCAGAGACTTGGGAAAACAAAACAAGACAGCAGAGCATTTACCCAGCCAGATGGATATTTTGAACAGTAACTTTGAAGACTGCATTTTCAATAACAGAGCATTAGATGGAAACATTTGTATTATGCAAAAGGAGAAACACCATGGTGTTTTCCTGGAAGGGAAATTAAAATGGGCTTATTGAGTAATTAAGGTGTGCATATTTGGGCAGCTTCGGTTGTAATATGGTAGAGTGTATAGCTAGTTTATCAGAAAACAGACCCTCTGATTTCTTTCCCAACAACGTGGTGGAGCACCCCCGGTTCTACTATTCTAGATGCCCACCCAAATATGCCAGAGGTTCTGAGGATGGTAGTAGGAGTTTCCTCACAGCATGGAGGCGGAAGGCTAATCAATATGGCACTTTCTCTAGGGCAAGAAGGTACTAATTAGTTCTTTTTAAAAAAATGCTTATTACAGAAAATGATACATCAGCACAAAAAAGTAATGTTAGACCTGGAGATCGGCTGCTATCACAAACTAATTGATCTAGAAGGTTTAAGAACGTAACGTTTAAAATGCTTCTGTAAGCATGGCAACAGTGCCAGAAGCCATAAACTCCACTGCATTAGTTCAATTAATTGTCTGGCTGGAAGATTCTGGAAAAGTTGCAGAAGTGCTTGGTTTTATAGTTAAGGTTCTTCTGGGCATTTAGTTGCTTACATTTAACAATGTTGTCTGACTGGTTTGCATAATGGGTAAAGCTGAAAAGCTGCCCTATACTATTAAAAAATGCAATTATAAATGTATGAATTTCCCTGGGTTAGAGGCACACTTTTCTTTCTTTCTTTCTCTTTTTCCTTCAGTGCCAAAATAAGAGCGTTTACCAATGTTTTCATGAACCGTGAGAAGCTACCTCTCCGTGTGTTTTACTGCAGTATTAGGTCAACAGCTCTCTTGAAAGAACAAAACCAACCCAGGGCCAAACAGAGAGGCAGGCCTAATTAAGCGCTGTGGAGTAAGAAAATCTCTCAGACAGACACATCCGGCTCGACCCCTGCTTTGTGCTTCCTCGGGTTTCTCTCTACCTTTGCCACGTTCCTCTGGATATATTTTTTTAATGAATTATTTAAACATGGCCATTTCACATCTGAAATTAATTTTCAAAGAAAAGGCAACAAGAGAAATAATCGCAAGTTAAACAGCTTGGAAAGGGCTCCAGCTTTGGCAGGCACCGAGAAGCCTCACGTCCCTGCTTCAGAGCCTGCCTGTGGTGGTGGCAGTGGCTTCAGGTTCCTGAGACTCAGCCTGCATCCCGGCCCGAACTCCTGTTTCCAACAGGGAGGGCATACAAATATACAAATATCAGAGAGACTCTCTTTTTTTTTTAGGTACTATGTCTGTGTTTCTTTTATGTAAATGGATAGGAATTAATGATCGTGGTTTCAAGTAGAGAAAAATATAGCCTACGGAGAGCATGACATTATCCTTATCATTAAGGAGTAACTATCTTTTAAAAGAAAGAAAAATCTTAGCTTCAGTAACCACTTGAACAAATAGTGCATAACAATTGTTTTATCTAGTTATCTTTTCCCTGTTAGCACATGGACCTGGGAATGGCCTCCAAAATTCACAGTATCATGACAGTTTCGCTACTTACTATAGAACCATTCAATTGGAATAGGCATCAAGAGATCATTAAATTCATCCTCTGCCCTCAGGTAGGACCTCACTCTGCAGAAACTCATATTGAAATATAATATTAATGGGCATGGCCTGATATGATATGACATGTTGTGATATGACAGGATATGATACCGTATAATAAGAAGTGCTTTACCCAACAGGTTGAGAACCTGTCCCAAGTGGGAGCTGAGGCTCTGACATCCTCATACCTGAGATACTAATATCTGAGACCCTCAATATCTTTACTGGAAAAACAAAAGCCTTAAATATGCAAAATGTATCTTTATTAGGGAGAAAAGATTTTTGATGGGGAAACAAAATGCTTTCCTCTCAGTTTGATATTTCACAGTCCTCTGAGATTACCCTTTATAGCTGAACAGATAGCAATTTTCACTCCATTCCTATTATCCCAGGGGAAGAATGCCTTGAAAAATCAATTTTCTAGTATATAGTGGTATATAAGAGTGTCACCTATTTTTAAGATTAAACAAAGATACTCAATCTCATCTTGTTTAGAAGTAGATCACTAAGTGCACAGCTAGGAGAGTTCTGCCTGACAAAACATTAAAGCAACTGAACATTAGTAACAGAAATTTATTGAAGAGATAGCTTTGCCAGGTTGCCAAGAAAAGATGATTATGAAAACTCTCACAATGACATTAAAGTTGGTTTTGCCATCCTCGAATGACAAATGATGAATGATATCTATCACAGTTCAGAGAGGCCAGGTAACACCAGGGAAAGAGGGGAACAGAGAGGGGTCTGGGTCTTGATGATCCCTCCACCAGATATTGGCTGTCAAACTTTCAGCTTGGACCATGGATAACAATTTCTTTTGTGTGCTTGAAAGTACCAAAAACTGAATTATGCTATGACACGTCTGATGTAGAGACCTAAATTCACTAGAAGTTAGTGACCATGGCAAGTTAACTGGAATGGGGAGTCTCAAATTGGCTTACACCAACTTACCTATAGCATAGTAAAGTGCCAAATAGACTACCAGGATCTCATACATATTAAATTGGCATGGGCAAAATGCCAAGACCCTCTGTGATGAAATTCAAGAAGACCCTTCCCTCAGAGCCTGGGCGATAACCTACAACCATAGCAAGAGAGACATGAGTTCTGTACCCGCCATCTGCCACTACGGAGATAGCACATGAGGCCGGTCATTCCTTCCCATACTTTCTCCTGATGATTAAATCTTTAGTCAATCCATTTGTTTCCTCCTTTTACAAGAGAACACATACTGTGTAAGGAAGAAAATTTCAGATAGGGCCAACTGAAAACATCTAAACATCTCCTTTTGCTAGCAAATCATCTGATGGAAGTTTTTTTTTTTTTTTTTTTTTTTTTTTTTTTTTTTTTTTTTTTTTTTTGACAGAGCCAAAACCCACGTACTTTAAAAATCATGGCGTATTTGGCAATTTCATGAAATACTAGTCACAACTATTATCATTATTTTATTTGCCTGCAATATAAGGCAGAAACTTGAAGCTGCCAAAAGTTATTTGAAAGTGAGCTAGAATACCTAAAATTTGAAATGAAATTTCAAGACTGGAAGATTCTGGCCAGTGAATTAAAGGACGAAGAAGAAGTTCAGACTGTCAGTTGCAGAAAGTACCGTGCATTCCCCTCTGCAGCCTTTCAATCCCCATTGTTTTCCAAGACAGGCATCAATAGACAAGAAGAGAGCCAGGGATGGGCCATTCTGCTTTGCATTTTATGTGCAGGGAAACTGAGTCACAGGCAGCTGAGCAGCTTCCTGGACTGTGTCGCTAGAAATAGAACAAAGATTCAAATATAAAGTCAAAATGTCTGGACAGGAAATGGCTGCCAGTGCACTAGAACTTCTGAGACCCCAACATCTGTTTTCTTGACTACATACACTTCTATGCTTTTCTGGAGTAACTTTCTGTCCTTAATAAGTCTCCAACTCTGCTTCAAAACAAACAAGCAAACAAACAAACATCACTTCTGTATGTTATTGGTTAGAGAAACCTGTGTTCCTTTTCTGATCACCCAGCCCTTCCCTACAGGGCCCCCTCTTCACAACTCACCTTTTCACATCTGCTGTTCTCCATGCAAATATATTTATATGCAATGGAATCTTTGATTGAGAAATCTAAACTTAACTGAATAATTTCCCCTCTGTGGACCCTTGCAATAAAATTACACTTTGAAAATAATGACAATATGTGAATTCATGTAGTGAAAATTATGTTCTGCTCATTGCTCGCTTTCAAACACCATAAAACAGAATGCTACAGAACTTAGAACTTAGAGGCTGTTAACATAATTAGTGCACTAAGAAGGAAATATAAATGATTGTACTACATTGTGAAAAATAATTAAAATAATGGCTAATCATATCTCAAAGTTACATAAATGAAACAATTACTTTATGTTATATGTGTAAGTGACAGGAATGTTGTTAAGTCAATGAACTAAAAAGACGCTTTAAGGAAATCCTATACTTCCAACATTACCTGCTGAGTATAAGTACTCAGTAAAATTTAAACTGGCTGCCTCAAGGCTGGCTAGGGAAAGCACATTTTGCCTTACACGCCCTATGGTTTCCTTCAAGTGCTTCCTCCTTATATCAGCTTAATAAAGACAGTAAGTTCAGAGTTTCAAAAAGAGGTTAACACACACACACACACACACACACACACACACACACACACATGCCTGTAGACACACATACAGACATACACATATGTGTACACACATGCACACACAGGCACACACATACAGATTCACATGTACACACATAGGCATACTGATACACACAGACAGATGCATGTGAACACACACTGATACACACACATGCATACATACACATACAGACTCACTCACACACACATATAGACACATATATCAAATGTAGATAAAGTACAATGTACAAGGGGATTTAAACACAACTGATTTGTGCTCTAGAAACAACAGAAAAACATGCATAGAGATCCTAGGATGGAAACATAATGTTAGAATAGAAATCATTTTTTTTTGTCCTGTGTGCCACACTAGCGTAGTAGCTCATCTTTAATGGTCATTTGATAAGGAAACAGTCAATACACGAGTAAAAGAACCAAGATGGAAGGTTGGGCATTAAGTACCCTGATAGACACACCTGAAACCATCCTGTCTCTCTTGGAACCTTCCTCCAGGCTCCAACACCACCGACTACTATTTGTTCCCACTGGTTTTTCCTCTTTGGTGACACTCTGCTGGAGTCAGCTGTGTGTGTCTTAGGCTGGGAACCAAGTCTGACACACTGTCCGGTTGCAGATGGGACATAAGAGGTCTTTTGGAGGAAGTGAGTGATGACGCGCTGGAAGGATGGTAGTGTGAATGAAGCTGAGGGAGAGAAGCTGCGGCAGCTGGGTGTGTAAAGACCCAGACACGCTTTCAAGGTTCACTTAACTGCTTGAAATTCAGTCTATGTGTGGCTAAAATAATGTGTCTTTTGAATTCAAGATGGGTTTCTGATTGTCACAGTAATAGTTATCTGTAATAAATAAAAAATAAGGTAATTTAACCACCTTTTTACTTAACATTTCCTTTGAAAGTCTTAGACTTGTAGAAAGATTGCTACAAAAATCTTAAGAATTCTCTGTTTTTGGAAAGAAATATTATTAGTATAGCTTTATTTATTTGTTTTTAATTAATTTATTTATTTTACATCCTGGCCACAGTTTTCCCTCCCTCCTCTCCTCCCAGCTCCTTCCCCCAACCTTCCCTCTGCCCCTCAATTCATTCCTCCTCATTTCTATTCAGAAAATGGCAGGCCTCCCATGGATATAAAAAAAAACACGGCATATCCAGTTTTAGTAAGACTAAGCACCTCGCCATGTATTAAAGCTGAGCAAAGCAACCCAGTATGAGGAATAGGGCCCCAAAAGCCATCAAAAGAGTCAGAGACAGTTCCTGTTCCTACTATTAGAAGTCCTACCAGAAGTCCAAGCTACACAACAGTAACATATATGCAGAGGGTCTATGTCAGGCCCATGCAGGCTCCCTGGTTATTGGTTCAGTCTCTGTGAGCCAATATGAGCCCAGGTGAGTTGATTCTATGGACTTTCTTGTGATGTCCATGACCCACTCTGGCTCCTACAATCCTTCCTCCCTCTGTTCAGCAGGATTCCTGAGTTTGGTCTAATGTTTGGCTGTGGGTCTCTGCATCTGTTTCCATCAGTTGCTGAATGAAGCCTCTCTGATGACTATTGGGCTAGGCTCCAATCTATGAGTATAGTAGAGTATTGTTAGGCATCATTACATTGACATTTTTTCTCTCCAGTTGTTTAGTTCTATCTTAGGTCTTAGGGCCATACAGTCTTTGGGTCCTGGTGCTCCAGACAGCATCAGGGGTGGGCTCACTCTCACGGCTGGTGTGTGTAAAGACCCAGACACGCTGGGTCTGAGGCTGGACCAGTCATTGCTTGGCTACTTCCACAATCTCTGTGTCACCCTTAACCCAGTACATCCCATAGGTAGGACAGACCGTAGGTTGAAGTTTATGTGGTTGTGGTGGTGTCTCAATCCCACTGGAAGCGTTGCCTGGTCACAGGAGGTGACCAGTTCAGGCTACATATCTGCAATTGCTAGGAGCCTTAGCTGGGGTCATCCTTGTAGATTCCTGGGGGTTTCTCTTGCACCAGGCTTCTACTTGACTCTGAAATGATTCCGTTTCCAGTTGGCTTTTTATGTGCTCTCATCCCCACACCCACTCCCACCTGCTCTCTCATGTTCCCATTCCCACCTGCCCCTAGACCACCCATGAAAGCTCTTCTATTTCTCCTTCCCAGGGAGACTCAAGTATCTCCCTGAGCCCTCTTTGTTACCTAGCCTCTCTGGAGGCTGTAGATTGTAGCATGGTTATCCTTTACCTTGTAGCTAATATCTACTTATAAGTGAGTATACACCATGTTTGTCTTTCTGGGTCTGGTTTACATCACTCAGGATGATTTTTTTTTTCTAGTTCTATCCATTTGCCTGAAGAATTCTCTTAAACATAATTCCACTAATATCAACATTTGCTTGGGCTGTGTGTGTGTGTGTGTGTGTGTGTGTGTGTGTGTGTGTACAAAGATGAAGCCCATTTACTTCTAAATACTTTAGCTTGTATTTTATAAAAATGGTAACTTTTATGCAAACATAACATAGTTAACAAAGCCAGGAGACTAAAACTGGGATAGACGTTGGCAATTAACTTAATGTCTTAAGGAAGAAATTCAATGATCTTGAGCTATGCTTGGCTGTTAAGTTTCTGCAGTCTTTTTAAATCTGGGACCGATTTTAGGTTTTCATTTGATCTTTGTGATACCGTGTAGTGGGTACCTGTTCCACCTATGACCTCAAGGTTTCAGCCCCTAGGGTGTGACCTTGGGGCTAGCTTAAGACTGAGGGGCATGTGTGCTGGATCTCTTTGCTCCCTCATGAGCTTGGATGGTGCAGACTGACTCTAGTGGCAGGAGCAGCTTGGGACAGGACATTAGCCTTCCAGGACTCTGTGACAATTTTGCCTATCCTGTTTAGTGAGTTGTTCTCCCCAATATAATTTTTAAATTAATTGTTCCATTGTCAGTATCTGTGGATTATCTGAAATATTCTGGCACCCAATGTGGGGCATTGAAAATGGAGGTGCCCTAGTAAAGGGCACCCCAGACAACCTTGAATATAGGGGATAAAGTGAAGGAATATCGCTGGTTGAAGTGGGTGTGGTGATTTCTTTTAGGGAGTAAAATGTAGATATAAAGCAGAGTAATAGGTCGGGGCTGAACCCCAACGCTGATTCCTGACAATACTGACTTTGTAGTTTTTAGCATAAGCCAACTATTTTAAAGAATGTACCTCATATAGTCTATGGATTTAGAAAGCCCTCTTGATATTTATGAAGCACAAGAGATGTGAAGACAACCTGCTGCTGAGGTTTTGGAGACTGCTAGAGGAGATTTATTGTTCCTTCACTTCACCTTCCTGTGTGGCACAGGGGCAAACCTTGGCCTGGTAATGATTCATCCCTGAACCAGTTCTTATGACAGTTTCCAAATGGTAATTTCCTAATTTCTTTCACATTTATCAGATGTCTTTCTAACTTTAGGAAGAATTTTCCTGTCCCTTGTGTGTTGATCTAGTCACATTGTCACAAACTTGCAGAGTTTTGTTGAAGACTAACAAAGACTTTCCTGTCCTTAGTAACCTTGATTCTCAAAAGGTGGGAGATCCTTCGTTTGGCTTCTACATTGTACCTGGTTTTGACATGTTTTTAAGCGGTTGTATTTACCTCATATATTCACATCCCTGTCAGTCTCACATTTGGGTCTTGCTCATTTAGTTCTGTGGTGTAAAGCACTCTTGTGTTTCCTTCAGTAAAGAATGTCATCAAATAAGTAATTGAAAATCGGGGTACTGTTTTTACATTTTTTAATTTGTTTAGTGTATGAGTATATGGAGGTCAACGGAGACCTTGAAGGCATCAGTTGTCTCCTTCCACCATGTAATTCTAGGGTTGCCAGGTTAGGGGCAGATACCTTCACACGATGAGCTATCTTGGTGGCCCTGGAGTTCTTTTGAAACTCCCCTTTGAAATATTTATTCTTTTAATTAAATTTTATATAAAGCAAATCCCAACACCAATGAAAGCCAATGATTTAGCGGCAGATGACTTTGCATTTCTAATTAAGCCCGTACCCTTCTTTGCACCAACCACTCCCAAGTTCTTTTACTTGTAGATTCAGAAGTGGGTTTAATTTAGAAAAAAAAAAATGAATTTTGGCCAACAGAGTTAATGTGAAATAGAAAGTCAAGGAAAAGATCCTGGCCGGGCGGTGGTGGTGCACGCCTTTAATCCCAGCACTCGGGAGGCAGAGGCAGGCAGATCTCTGTGAGTTCGAGGCCAGCCTGGTCTCCAAAGCGAGTTCCAGGAAAGACGCAAAGCTACACAGAGAAACCCTGTCTCGAAAAACCAAAAAAAAAAAAAAAAAAAAAAAAAAAAAAAAAAAAATCCTGATGATTACAGCAAAACTGCAGTGTTCTCTGTACAGCAGTATCCACTTTCTGTTTTGCTTTTAGGGGTAAACATGTGTGAGCGAGGGGCCTTGGTGACACACTGAAAAGTGGGCAGCAGACAGAATGACAGGGCCGCTTACTCAAGAAATCTTAAGCAATCTATGATGAGAAAGTTGAAAAACAATGAATTAAGTTTACTGCCTCTCCATACATACTTATGAATGTAAGACTTCAAGTTTTCTGACACTATTTTTGATTAAGATACTAAGATATACACATCCCAAAGCAGTACACATGGGGAACGTACCTTGCTTTGTGATCGTCTTTTCAAATGCTAGTTTTCATATGCAAACTATGGGAGAAGCATGTACAAAATTGCAGGGTATAGGCCCTCTCAAAGTCCCGTAGCTGGGGTGTCCAGTTTGGTAGCGAAGGCATGTCATTCCCTCCTTGCTTTTATAGCTAGGATATCGAAGGCCGTGGCAACATCACTGATCTAACTGTGACTATGGAGGAATTTAAGCAGAGTAGAATTCCCGAAGTCATCCTTTGTCCGCAATTATGTCCTATCAGTTGTTCAGAAATTAGCCTACATGTTTTTTATTGTTTAGCTTTGGAGAGACATGGCATCATCCCCATCTGCCTTGCCTGACTGGCAGAGGCTCAGCTTTCCGTGTGGAAGTACCATTTCTCAGGCTCTAAGAAGTTCAGAGAATGACAACCAGAGAAAAGACAGGCAACCAAACCCCCTTGCTCTTGAAATCGCAGCCCTGTCGGCTGTGTGTGGTCTGTTGTGAACCACTACAGTGGAGTAAGATGGAAAGTAAGCTCGGATTTTCAAGTACAGCAGCCACAGGAGTACATTTAGGAATTGTGTTCCTATTCCACTGCATCCCCGGGGGAGAAGGAACCACACAAGACGAGTGTTTGTTGTTTTCCTTCAATGTAAGTTTTACATAAAGCAGAAATACTAGTTTGTAAACCCGCGCACCTGTCGTACACGTGGCGACCAGAAGGTGGCGCGGTCTTAACATTGACCAAGGACTGTCGCGTCAATGTTGAATGTGAGCAGATTATAAAGATAACTGCTTCTTGGACTGTGTATATTAATTTATGTTTTTGTATCTGTTCACAGCTACATACACACAATCTCTTTTCCATATCTAGAAATAGAAAACTGCTTGTTTTAATCTTTTACTCTGTCTCTTTTTCAAACACACACACACACACACACACACACACACACACACACACACACACCTATGCCACACTCATATTTGGGATTTTTTTTTGGAGACAAGTTGTCACTCTGCAGCCTAGATTGTCTTGTCCAGTACCCTAATTCTGTAAATCAGAATGGCCTCCACGTCATGGTAATCCTAATGCTACCCTTCCTGAATGCTAGAATCATGGGCACCAGCCATCATGTCTGGGTAACACGAAATTCTACTGTTTTAACCCTTCTTGTGGAGTTATGGATATAATCATGGATCCTGTACATGTTAGGTAAGTCCTCTACCGGATAACTGTACCCTTAAACCTCGATTTGCTTTATGCTTTAGAAAGATTTGAGTGAGGTCCTAATTATCTTCCTGCAAGAACAGTTGGCTAATGAAACCTACACAGAGCCTCGTGATCCGAATCCTGCTCTGCCTGATTGGTAACCATCATATGAGGAAGACCATATTTTTATATCCACTCACTAGAAGAGTTTAGTTTAGTTTTTTTTTTTTTTGTCAATTAACAAAATGTACACATGTTTCATTTTAAAATGACGGCCAACATTTCAGATGTGGCAAACAGTGGATGTATATGAAGTTTCACTATACAAAAATGAAAAGGGCATGAATCTAAAAGTAGTTTTTGTTTTTTAATTCAGAGAAAGGGAAGCCTACCATTACACTTTATGAAATTGGGCTTAAGATGCATCATGGGCTTTGTTAGTCAAACTGAACAATGTTTAAACAAATTATCAATGTTTAATCACAGCTTGTGAACATTAGCAAATGGGACAATCCCCTTTGAAGCAGCTAAGGGAGATTTCTAGAATTAGGCAACCTTCAAGTAGGAAGAAAACCAACTTCTGTGCTGTACTTTCTTGCATTTGTTTCTCATTCAGGTGAAAACACAGATCCCGCTTTTTGATGCCCCTACCCAGTGATTCTCTATGTGTCCATGTTCATATTTTCTCAAGAAATAGGTTTCGCTCTAAGCTGTTCCTGACACACAGCCTCGGGGCGTTACCTCCTTCTGGCCCACCATCTGATGGCCTTCCTGATCCTTGGTTTCCTCCCACCTTCTTTGAGTCTGTCAGAATGCTTATTGGGAAGAATGACCTCCCAGACTGGGCTTTTTTAGCTCCTATACAAGCCTCATAGCATCTCAAAGCAACTGAATGGAACAGTCACTTGTTCATATGGAACTTGTTCAAAAAAGAAAGTCTGTGCTTTCAACTGCAGCAGACTCCTGAAGTAACGACTCAATCCTTCAGGCATCCCTTCTCCCAACTTAAGCAAACAGAAAAAGAAAAAAGGCATCACCAATAAACTACATTCTAGATATTTACTTGTTCATAGCATGTAAAAATCAAAACTGAGAGAAGCCCAGTAGCTAAAATTCAAAGACACAGGATTCTTCTTTCATTAAAACAAAAAACATTTTTAAGGTTATTTAAAATAGGTAAAATGGCTATTCCTCAGGGAGCCCATAAAGTCTAACTTGTATGTCCTAACCTGATCTGTGCATGCTTTAGAATCAACAACAGTGTCTTCTATTTCCCCTCTTTCATTTCTACTCCTCCCATAAACAAGAGAAACGGGAGCGTCGTCGTCTCACACTCACTCAATAACATTTTGACTCTTCCCTCAGGGTCCTGAAATATCCCAGCATATGCCTGTTCTGGCATAGATCAGAGGACAGCAGGCTCTGGGGACACCATATGGTCACAAGCCTGCCTGTTACCCAGGGGCATACTGGAACTTCAGGTACCCGGCTAGGTTTCTATGTGATGTTGGTCTCAAGGGCCAGAAATGGATCCAAAGAAATTCTCTGAGGATGGAAGTCTAGTTCACACATGGACAAAAATAGGTGGTCCACCTTGGAAACGTTTAAAAAATGTACATGAATTGCACAGAATTATCATCCTGGGATATGAATCATGAATTAGAGCCCCTAGTGCCATCCAGTAAGTGGTAAAGACTGCTGACATCTGATGATTCTCCCTTCCTGCAGAATATAGCTTTGACTGCTTTAGAGAACCTTAGGAAGTTTTCTTTCTCTCCAACTGGCTCCAATAGATAAAGGATAGATAGCCTTTGAATTTTGGATTCTCCTCTTGGCATACAATTGGTGACCAATTATTTTTGAAGTAAACCTTTTCAGTTTCTGTGAAGTTAAACACAAGTGATGGAATTTCATACTGTTCCATAGTGTTTAGTGAAACTCAAGTGCATTCTAATCGGAAAGTGATGTATTAGGCTCTGACCAAGCAGAGATACAAAGACAAATAAAACACCACTGTCTATAGGGAATTCTGTGTCTAGTGTAGGAGAAAGAAAGATCTTCAAAAGGGCAAGTCAGCAAAACAGGATGGTGTTACTCAGGAAGGAGAACAGAGCGTTTTAACGTAAGTGTAGTTTTGTCTGAAGAAATCAAAGAAAACTTAATGGAGGAGGTGGTGATAAGGTGGGTATGCAACACACAATCCAACAAGAGGGTATATGGAGCTTGGCTTATTTCCTGCAAGTAAGTACTTTGGAAGGTGCTTTAGATACCAAGTTCTATAAACAGAATCCATACTACTTAGGAGCTATATTTGTGGTTGTACATCAATATAATTATTCTGGCAAAATCATCCCTATTATAAGTGAGTTGGGAGACCCCCAGAGGTTTCTAAGCAAGCTTAGAAAATGATGGCACTCAGTGTTTAAGAGGTGATGTCTGAACTGAGTATGCAAAGTTGGATAGAAATTCTTTGGCTACAATCAAACATTTGAGGGTTAAAATTCCTGGCCTTAGACTCTTCATCCACCATTTTCTCATGCAACTCATCACTTAAACCTTCTGTTTCTTTGTTTCCTGATAATTAACATGACTATTATGGCAGCTCCACAATATCTGGCCCAAGGTACTTCAATGAGACATTGAGAACAAGAGACAAGAGAGATACATATAGATGCTCAACAAGCATCAGTTATGAGGGTTGTTATTTGTAGAGATTCGATGAGGGAAAATTGCAGATAACAGATTTAGAAAACATAAATGTTTATAAAGTCACACCAGTAGGGTTATTTGGAAATTATATGTAACATACTTTGGCTAGAATTTAAACTGTGAGGCAGGAAATGGCCATAAATAAGTCTGGTAAAGCTGGCAGATGGGAAATAACATAGCCTTGGGTGTTATTTCACACATAAGGTCAGCTATTTATGATTTTTTAAAAATAAATGTTTTATTTTATTTTACTTTTAATTAAAGGCACATGCACACGTGTGTGTGTGTGTGTGTGTGTGTGTGTGTGTGTGTGTGTGTGTGTTTAGGAGGTGGTGGTGTGCACATGAGTCCAGGTGTCTGTGGAGACCAGAAGTGGGAGTCATATACCTTAGAGATAGAGATATTTTTGTCCATGTGAGATGCAGCTGTGAGCCATCCAACAGAGGCGCCGGAACTGAACTCAGGTCCTTCGCAAGAGCAACAACACTCAACCACGGAGCCACCTCTCCCGCCCTATCTATGAGTTTTAAGAAAGTAGAGATGGTTTATTTCTTTTACGGAACATCCTTACCAGGAGCTTTTTGAATTGTGAGGAGAAATAGTGGAGAAGTACTCAGTAAAGGTACACTGAAAATTTGTGGATGAAACTATAAAAGGTCAGAAATGGAGTAAGACTGATAGCAATAGATTGGAGAAGTCAAACTTAAAACACTTAGGAGGAAAAGCAAGTCTGTCATTGTCGCTAACAGGAGGGTGATTCCTAGGTCACCAGAGGAACGATGCTGCCATTGCTACAACCAGTTTCTAGTCTAGAATGTAAGAGGAGACTCCGACTTGGTGGGTTTGGTGCTGTAGTTTCAAGGCTTCTAAGATGGAAATACTCAAATAGAGCTGAGAAAACTTGGAGCCACAGAGATGTGAAGAGCACATAGCCACTGAAACAGGACTGGTTTCCATAGAGTTTTTAAAGTCTTGAAAACAATAAACTAAAGAATGGACAGTGACTGAAACAAAAGAAATACAAATAGTAGATAAATTGAGCATATGTAAAAAAAGGTGGGGGGATAAACAGGGAAAGAAGTGAAGAAGAGGAGGAAGTAAAAACAGTAACTAAGACAGAGAAAGACTGACCAGGTTTGAACTGCGTTCAAGAGTTGCACAGTAGAAGACAGAGTAAAAAATTGTTCAAATAAGTAGTACCCTGAAATCATAGCCATACAAGTAACTTTCTATACTTAGAAATATATGTGAATATATGTGTGTGTATGTAATTCCATATAGAGAAAGGAGATGCATGGGAAGGGTCAGAAAGAGGAAGGGAAACAGGGAAACGATGTAATTCAATTTTAATTTTAAACTATTTTTCATTAAAAATTAGTAGTATATTTATATGTAAAAATTTTTAAAAAGTTTACTTATACTTGATAATCATTAGTAAGAACTTACATTCTCACTTATTTAAGGAGCTCTTAGCTTTGCCTTATGCGAAATACATTTTTTTTTTTTATTTTTCCAGACAGGGTTTCTCTGTGTAGTTTTGCGCCTTTCCTGGAACTCACTTTGTAGCCCAGGCTGGCCTTGAACTCACAGAGATCCGCCTGCCTCTGCCTCCCGAGTGCTGGGATTAAAGGCATGCGCCACCACAGCCTGGTCTATGGGAGATGCTTAAAGAGCTGTTTTACAGCCTCTGTCTGATATGTCTAATATCTGAATGATCTCAAGGCTGATGTATTTTGACAGTCTTTCTCTTTAGAAGTAGTCACATTTCTCAAGTTCCTGAAAGATAGGATGACTGTGATTGAAATCTGGGTATTTTCAGTCTTATGTTGTGTGTACTAAAATCCTCAGGAAAATGGTGGTTATTGTTGTCATTACTCCCCATGGTTTCTGCTGCAGTTCCGGCCCTGACATCCTTCAGTGATGGAAGCGTAAATTAACATAAACCTGCTCCTCCCCTGATCTGCTTTTGGTTGTGGTGTTTATCACAGCAACACACGAAAACCTCCCCTCCTTCCCTGCCACATCCACACTGGCCTTCTCACCATCATCTAAAATATGACATGCCCATTCCCACCCCAGGCCCTGGTTCTCACAGTCCTGTGCCCAGGTTTCCATCTCTGTCTGTCGGAAGCTGTGCAGCCCAGCCTTGGATCAACAGGTCTCCATGAAGCAAGACCCGTGGAAGATGGTCTCTACTTGGCAAGAGCCAATGGACTGTGGGGTAGCACAGGACCGTGCTGAATTCATGCAGCCTACAGGCTCTATTCTCTCATTATATTGTTGATTCTTTGGGTGGTTTTTAGTTTTGCTTTGTCAGTCACACACGCAACAGCTGTAATTTTTTCTGGAAATTCTGCTCTGTCTCCAGTGTTTCCCCCTTAGAATCAGCAGAGGGCTAATGCTTCTCAAATTTCTTACCTAGAATTACTAACTACAACTCCTAATCTTGGGAACTAGAGACTAATCCTGTCCTAGAGACAGGTACATATGAGAAAGCAACACTGGGAACATTAACCATGTCTCACAGTTCTGGAAAGGGTAAGGCATGCATACACAGAATAGGGGGAAAGCCCCAGGAATATAAATAGTGCTAACTTTTGAGAATAAGTTCCCTGCACATTAAGCATATAGAATCAATGATAGGATCTAGTATGATCCAACGGGGGAAAATACAGTGTAAAATATAGGATGGACAGATGCATCTTTACCATATACAGGAGCTTATATTGGTAGAAGAAGTATGGTATAGTGGGATGGGAAAAGAGTGTCTTATCAAAGCCTGCCTTTTACAGAGAAATGGAGACATGAGACCCTCTTACAGGAAAGGGAACTATGTAAAAACGTATCTTGCAGATGTGAAAGAATTGTTTGGGTTTGAATATTGTTGTCCTTAAAGCAATGTACCCATGTCTATTACTTTTTAACTGTGTAACCATGAGTAGCTGCCCAGTACATAAGTGCTGGGAGAGCAGGATGTGTCTGGTTCAATATTTAGTTAAGCCTGAAAAATGCTGAACTCTGTGTTTAGAATAAGGTTATATAGGGGATAGGAAAGTGTATTTGGGGAAGCATAAAGGGGAACAATAGGGACTTTTTATAATGATTACAATGTATTTCTTAAAATATGATGTATTTCTTAAAAGTCAAAAATAGGAACCAATAATAAAGCTGTTCATGTAAGTCTCATAGAAAAAACTCTGTTAAAGTATAAGTAAAGGTACCTTGAGCTGTTCAGGGCCACTTGAGTGCAATCCACCCCCACCCGGTGGTCAGATTTTTCCTTGTGATGACACTCCTTCCTCATTCAGGACCTGAACCTGAGCCGAGGCTGAACCTCAGCATGTCTCCATCTCAGGCAGATCAAATGTCACCCTTTGGCCCTCCACGTAACGGACCCTCCCGCATTGCTACCATTTTTACCATCTGTTGCTTGTTTTTGTTCTGCAGAGCCTGTCGTGGTCTACAACTGCAGTGTCTGTCTGTTTGTATCTGCTGCAGTGCACACAAAGCCAGAAACGTCCCAAGGTCAAATGTTAAAACTTCCTTGATGAACTACTACACTCACAACACAGAAAACAGGGCTCAGCTAATAACAGACCCTGGACGAATCCTTATTTCAGCTGCCCAGTTATCATCATGAAGGAGGAAATCCTCTTGAATCACGGAGGGAGTGCGAATGAGTTGGCAATGTCCCCTAATGAGCTGAACAAAGGAAAACTTGACTGTTTGGGGCAAAGGATTGTGATATAATATTTTAACAATTGTTTGCAATTTAAAGGATTTTACCTGTTCTAGAGTTGAAAGTTCATGTAACTCATTAATAAAGTTTGCAAATACTATATGTACCCTCCCCAGTCCTGCAAAGAAAATGGTCTGCTATTCAAAAGCAGACACAAAAATCCTAAGAAGGTATATTTTGTATTTTTGCTTTGTCATGGTTCCTAGGCATGTGGAATTAGTGACAGTAGAAAAAAAATGCAAATCATAGGAATGAACTCATAGAATAGTCTGCTCTGTCAATGTTTGGCATATTGTGGGAATGCATTGACTTCATTCCCAGCATTTTAATTTACTTCATATATTCAAAAATAAGTTGCTAATTGTTACAGTTTTGGCCCTTTAAAAGAAAACAGTGGGGTTTAGACGCTGGACGATCTTGCCTTTCATACTGATGATTCAATTGCTCCAGCAACATTGATTGTATTTGCTGAGTACAGTTATAGGCTATGAATAGAAAAGTCAAGTAAGCTTTCAGGTCTTGCTTTGAACACAGAGAATCTTGAAAATATGGAGAATAACTGGAAAGTGATGAGGGCAATGACTGTCTTGGTCTCTCCATTTATAAAATGCTTATGTTGAATTATATGATCATGGCCATAGAGGAACTTCCAAGCTCCTCGATTCTACATGTATTTGAGATATGAGAGTTCTCAGTAAGGACATCCATGGATCAGCCACTGCTTTCCAACTGACACGGACAGATGGCAAATACCTTGGTTTGATAAGGAAGCCAAAGTGAATGCCATTAATATTGCAAATGAAGGGAGTACTCACCATGCCAGCTCTGGAGATCTATTCATAAGCTGACACGGCCCTGAGTAGAAGCCATACGTCCTCCACATGTGGTCTCTAGACCACCAGCCTCTGGCAGCGTAATACAGACTTTTTGGAGCCACCTCAGGCCAACCGATTCAGGAATGTCAGGGGCAGATTGCAGAAGTCTGTGTGAAGGAGTCCTCCAGGCAACCCTGGTGTAAAGAGGCGTTTGACGCTGACGTGAATCAATGCTTTCAGCAGGTTAATGGACTAAAATGTAGACCCAAACAAAGTGATAAACAGAAACAAAGAAGAAAAGCTTAAGTGTTCTGGACATTGAGAACTTGCATCATAAGTAGAAGGTCAAATAAAACTTCCTCTGTTTTTCTCTGTGCAAAGTGGGGAAGGAAGAGAAGGTCGCACCTATCACAGGATGGATAGTGTCCAGGGGGGACTGAAGTGCAGAGTGCTCTTCCCAGGTCTTGGTCTCTCTCTGTCTCTGTCTCTCTCTGCTGCATAATGCCGCTTACGAAGTACGTGAACACGGAGAGTGGGTGTGGTTCATGAACTTCTTTGAAAGTTAGGTCAGATACAGGCAGCAAAGATGTCAAATTGAGTATGAAGACTGACTTTATTTGGTTCACCCAGTAATTAGTGATGAACAATTCAGACACGTTTTAAAACTTTGTTTTGGCTTTTCATCTTTGTCTCTGGTTTTTCTTGATGAAATTGTGAAGGTGGTGTCCTTCACAGCTGCACACAGCAACTATCGCCTGATGCTGGCAACTGCTCTTCTTTTGTTCAGTCGGATTGCTTTTCACAGTCCCCACCATTCCCTTCTTGTCTGCAGTGGTCACTCCACCCAGACTGCTGCTTTCCTGGAAGAAATTGTTCTTCATTTTATGTTGAGATCCAAGAAAATGCAAAGGACTGAGGATTAGCTTCTTTTTAAAAAAAATGGGACAGTGTGTATGAAGAGACGGGAGAATATTTCTGTTCTTATATTTGATAATAACAGAAGACTTATAAACAAAATTCAATAGGAACAGAAATGAATAAGTGAAGAAACTTGATGTGACTCAGCAAAAATTAAATAATAACGGAAAGGGTCATTGAGGAGTCAATACAAGTTTTTCTCTGTGAGAATTCACCTCTAACCGTTATTCATCTAACAAAATGTGGCCATTGAGGCAGTTTATCATTTTCAATGTGTGTGCTTTTTTTCTCCTTGCAATTAAAATCATTTGATAATCTCTCATCATAGGGTCACACATCATATGTCTATGTTGTTCAAGGCTACATTTTAATTACCCTGGCCTGAGGCTCTCCTCCAGCCCAAGGGTACCTAGAAGTCCTTTTTAATAAGGAGCTCCTGCTTGGGGCTCAGTGCAAAGCCACAGTCACTCTCCTATGAAAACGCAGAGCTGTGCTATATTCCATAAAGCAGAGGCCCAGGGAGAAAAGTTAACCCAACATGTTCTGAATTCTGCTTGGCTTCCCTGAGGGGACTCATTATTAATGAAGACTGTGCCAGGTCACTGAAATATTTAAAGGTGAGGGGCAAAAGGCACCAGACTGTAACCTTGTATGCATGTGTTTGTACGTTTTTTCAAACTAGAGTGTTCCTGGAAAAGGCCAAGTCAAGGCAGCGTTCTGTAACGGCGCAGGCCACCCCACTGCAAACAGAAGTGAGAGATACCCTGTCCTTGGTTAATGTGGAGCCTTCTCAAGTTCCAACAGAGGCCTTTAGTCCCGAACTTGCAGTCGACTTTTATCCAGCTGTATACCAATTCCTCACCCCAGGGCCCATCCTGGGTCCTGACAGTCTATGCCAAGCACAGAATGGGTGAGTTGGTGTACACCTGCTGGAGGGTTCTTGGTGCCAGGGACTTGCTCCCAGCTCCACTCAGCTGTGTCTGTGTGTGCATGTGCCGGGGAGAGCTTTGCAACCAGGCAGGGAGAGTGTAAAGGCATCCCCTCCTAGCTGGAGGCTGGGAACGAGGATGTAAGTATGATTACTGCTGACAGCTAATGGAGTGCTGGTGCTGGAGACGCTGCTTTTGGATCCCAGGTACTCTGATTCTCCTGCCAGAAAAATCTTTCCTAGGGAACTGATTGATCTTTCAAACAAAATGACTCAATTGGCCAAGGTTTTTTTCTCTTCTTTTATCTTAGTTCCCTTTCCTAAAACCAAAGACAGATGGTAGTTTAAAGGTGAGTTGGTGGCTGAGCAACGTAATGGAGGAACTAGGCACCCCCAAGGCCTTTGCAGAACCTGGGAACCTCTTCTGCAGCGCCACTGGCTGGAAGACGCAAAGGAAAAATAAAGAGCTGCCACACTGGGCTGGCTGAACAGGTTCACGCTTCATTCAGAGTGCTCCAGAGATTGGCCTATTGACCAGAGACGTGGCATCAGTGGACATTTGTAGCATCAGTGGACATCACCAGGGATAAATACAGGGGGTGGGTATATCAGTAAAATAAATTAATACTTGGAATAAGAAGTGGTGGGTTTCACTTGCCTATAACTCTCACCTTCCTGTGCTTGCCCTCCTGAGACATCCTGGTTTATGTTTCCCTCGTGTGCCTAGGTCTGTCTGGCTACTCTTTCAAAGCTACACACTTAAGCTTCTAGTCACCCACTGGTTTAAGGTCCTCAGCAAATACTTCTCTGAGGATTTGTAGCTTTATGCAATTATTACATGTAATAGCTGTAACTGACTTCCTAATAGTGACTCCTCCTAAATTTTATCCATATTTATTAAGTAGCTGCATGCTCAGCTGTGTTTTAGGAACAGGGATAAAGGGAGGAAATAGCAAATAAACAAGGGAACCAGTAATTTCCATTATCACGTGCTTGAATTAGTCACATAGAGGTGGGGCCCAGGTGGAAGCAGCTTCCAAGGAAACTAAGGGGGGTTGCCCATTAGGTTAGAACATTCTAGAAAAGATGTATGACAAGAAGAAAGGAGAGCTGCTTTTGGATCTGCTTTGGACCTTGGGAAGTCACACACACACACACACACACACACACACACACACACACACACACAAATTGCATCATCTATGTCTTGTTTGTTAGTTTGGGCAGTGGAGAGCGCACCAGAGACCTTCCTGAGAGAACACTCACGGAAGAGTGGGAGTAAAGGCCAGAGGAGGGAGAGTGAAGAAAATGCATCTTTGTTTATTTCGAACCTCTACTGTCTAGCACACAATAGAAGTTTAATAACTCTTGGCTGTGGATTTGAACTTCATTTTTGGGGGCTCTGGCACCTACTGTGTTAGCATCTCTCATAGCAACAGCATTTTTCAGTGTTAAATTTGTCTGTACAATCATTGAGCCTCACTACACCGACATTCCGTAAAGAAAAGGGTTCTCATCTGTTTATTTTTTGTGTCCTGAGAACTCAACACCATTTCTGGAGTACAGTAGTATTTCAAAAAGATTTATATGTTTAAAAATATTACTATTAATTCTTTGTGAATTTCACATAATGTATTTTGATTATATTCACACTGACTTCTACTTTTCCTTCTTCTCAAGTCTGTTTCCACTTCCCTATATTCCCCTGAAACTCCATGTGAATATATTAAGTAGTCTTTCTGTTAGTATTGGATGGATGACTGAGTACTTGCCAGACAATAATATTTACATTACCTTTGTCCTAAAATTTGCTAAAATTTCTGGTCATACTAGGAATAACCTAAGCAAAGGGCACCTAGAAAGAGGATTTTAAACATAACTCAGCCTTGGATAATACACTAAGAAAATTGTAACTAAAGAATACAATTGTAGTTGCCACTTGCTAGATGCCTTTTATTTGATTAACACCGTGATAAATGGTATGCCTACATACACAAACTTTAATTTCCAGAACAATCATTTTAGGCAAGTAACATTATTATTCCCATTCTGTGGGGGAATAGGAACTAAAGCCTATAGAGAATTACTTTCCAGGAACCATATACGTAGAGACCTATGTGTGGATTAAGAATTGTACTTTTGATTTGCTACTGCATCTCTCTGACCTTGAGTGAGACTTTGGGAAATACCTCTTAATAATGTAGGGGGCTGGTGTAACCAAGTCCCCACTCTAACTTTTAGGAAATTTGCTTTGATTCTCTAAAATTATAGTGCCAATAATGGGGGGAGGGTACGGATTAGAAGATAAAGAGCTTGCCACACAAGCATGAAGACCCAAGCTTGGGTCCCCAGCACCCACATAAAATGCTAGGGGTGTGTGGTGGACACATCTGCAATCCCAACACTGAGAAGGTTGGAAACGGGACTCCTGGGGCTCACTGTCCAGGCAGTCAAATGAATCCGTAGATCCAGGTTCAGTGAGAGGTTAAGTCTCAAAAATAAGGTAGACAGCAATTGATGAAGACACGCAGAGTTGCCAATGGCCTCCAGATGTGCAGGCACATTGTCTTGAGCCCTCTCATGCTATGGACACACACGTGAACACATGCACACACACACACACACACACACACACACACACACACACCTCACACATACACACAAAAAGATAAAATGATAGAGCCTACAGTAGTAAAAGAGCTGGTGGTCACTGCTCACATGTGGAATAGCAGGCTGCATGTCAGGCATTCACATCTATGACGTCTCACCCTCGCCGGGTACGGAGCTCAACTGCAAGTGAGAAAAATGGGGTTCTATGAACAATCATCCCATTACCCAGTATCTGTGGGGATATTCCACTCAGTGTCTTTTGTTGTTGTTGTTCAGATTCCAAAGGCAAAAGCATTTCTTTGTGCCCTGTTATCATCCCCTATCTTCAGACACGGTGGTACTACAGTGTTAAAGACAAAGCAAAGGAAAACACAACCACAGCCTTTTGACGTGAGTACAAAATATCAGCACCCAGAGTTAAAGTGCTTCTTCACGAAAACGTCCAATGGCAAATTCAGGGTGCGGTGACTCATTCCCAGAATCCTACCACCTAAGAGGCTGACCTCCGTAGGGAGGTTTTCCACGAGTCTGAAGGTAACTTGGGCTACATGGTGAGTTCCAGCCAAAGAGAGCTACAGAATGAGATCCTGTCTCAAAACCCAAACCAACCAACCAACCAACCAAAGTCTAAAGGATGTTTTGAAACGATCAGTTCTGCACAGGTAGGCAGGACTCACGGGAAGTCACGCCATCGTGACAAGGAGCTCTGTGCAGCCAAGGTAATCCCCACGGCCTCCGCACTGCCGTCAGCTCTTTCCCTCAACTCTGCTCCCTCGCTCTCTGACTGCCAGCTTGGCTCATTTATTCCCCATGTTCTGGAAAAAGCCTTGATGAGGTGGCCAACACTGACTCAGCGGAGCTGGACCTTCACTTGGGCCCAGTTCTCAGCAGCTGCTGAAGCTCCACACTTGCCTACAGCAATGTGCCAGCTGTCTCCGACTGCATCACACCACAGTAATGCGAACAACTGGAAGCAATAATGTGTCTCCCCATTTGCCTAACAATCCCAACATGGACAATAACTCAGAAGACTGAAGATTTGTGCTGTAATTTAATAAACCCCATGCACATTTCTACAATTGAGTATCACATCTGTGCAATGGATCCTGGAAGTATAATATTCTTTTATAAGGGACCATTAACCAATCTTAAGTTTATAGGTTTCCTTAAATCTTTTTCATCAGCTGTTAAACTACAGTAAAGAGAAAATTGCCTCTTATGAGACAAGGGATAGTAAAATACAAAGACTGTGATTAAACGTCAATCAATTAAGGATGATAATATAATAAAATGCTGACTGATGATTAAGATGAGGACTTTCTAGGAGAATTTTATAAGCAATATTATGAATGTTTTTAGAAGGTACTAGAATAAACTTCAATTATATCAATTTATATATGAGTCCTTGATCTATTTTTTTATAAAAAAGGGATTCATAAGAATTATTTCTTAGGTACAAAGATGCCAAAATTGGCATTGAATCTCTGTACTAAAAAGTATTTTTTCAGCTTCTCATTTTACTATTCCCAAGTCTAGAGAATTTTAAATTTGTTTCTGAGCAGAATAAAAAATGACATTTTGTTTCAGCTAGTTTTCCAGCAAGGTGTGCAGCTGGCCAATAGTTTATGAAAATGGACTGTGTAGTAAAAGTACTAAACAAACGAACAGTCCTGTATGATTGACGTAACAAAGCACTGGCTAGAACTTAGAGCTTTGTAAGAAGCTTTCATCAAATCATGACCTAAGACTTCCACAAGTGAGCCCCAGCAGGATGCTTTCCTGTGAGGGTCAAGGCAGATCCTGCCCAGGAAGAGGTACAAGTGATATAAAGTGAACCATTCACATCTGCCTTCCATCATGACACGTCTTTAGCCATCAGCTTCTCTGCTTTGGGCAAGGGTCATGTTGGACGATCCAAGCTAATTACAGTGGGCTTGTCAACCTAGCGGCGGCCAGGCAGAGAAGACGGAGAATGCCTTTTCCCTCCTCTTTTTTTCTGGCTGGCGTATTTTTCTCCTTTAGGATTTCCCTTCTTTTGTCAATATTATTGTCCAGAGGTTCTCCACCCTTGTCTATATTCCCACATTGCCTTCCCTAAGCAATCTTTTGCTTTGCTGCTTGCTCCTGGTCCCTTCCAAGCTCTGGGAGCTTTCAGACTCCTGCCGGTTTGCAGGGAGCATTTGAAGCTTGTTGCAACAGCTGGCTTATATGAGTCTTGAAGGAAAAGCATGCTTACAACCTGGCAGCATGTTGAAATACTAAAGCATCTGGCAAAATAAGCAGAGACCAAAAGGTTCAGGTAACTCCCGGCTCTGCTAGGAACTGCCGGAGGAGACATGCAAGCAATCCAGTGGCAGACACATAATTAATGAATGAGTCCCAGTGAAGCCTGGCTTCTGCCCTCGTCACTCTGTGGAAACCACCCGATGAAGGTCACCAATGACCTTCTAATTACCCAATTCAGTGTATGCTTTTCCGTCAATGTGTTTTAGACGACTCTCCTAGACTTGGCAGGACAGTTGAGTGACAGGCAGAAAATCACACACTCGAAAAGTAACAACACTAGAATTTAAAACAGGTTTATTTAACCCCAAATTCAGGATCCGGGTATTGAAGCAGGTAGCCTCCCATTGTTCTGCACATATACAGAAAGGTTTAATGGGAAGAAGAGGATGAGTTGTCTGGACTATTAGATATTTTTTTTTCTTTACACAACAGATCTGGTATAGCAAGCAGTACAGTATTTATGAACATTTTTAACCATAAGGAAAGAGAAAATGAGCAGAGATAAAGATAAAGATTTTAAGATGTTTTTGAAAAATACAAAGCAGCCAAAACCAGGCTGGGGAGATAGCTCCACTAGTAAAGAACTTATCAGGCAAGAGTGAGGCCCTGAATTCAGAATCTCAGCCTACACTGTAGTGTGGACCTTTAATCCCAGCACTGGGAGGCACAGACAGGAGGGTATGAGGGACAAGCTAGTCACTCAGCTTGGCTGAACTGATAAATTCTAAGTTAAGTGAAAGACACACACACACACACACACACACACACACACACACACACACACACACGTGTGCACCAGAAGCAAAAACTCAAAGTGAATACAAGGATCAGAAAAAAAGTATTTTTAAAGATCCATAATTAATATCCATAATTTTTATCCTGAGAGAGAAATGTATGTGTATTCTGTGAAACAGCAAGGAAACTGGATGACTTGCCTAAGAGCCCTGGGGGAGCCCAGGTCCTGCGGAGAGTGCAGGTGGGCTTTGGTGAAAAGGATCGGGTGTGAGGAGTTGCCACCCAGATCTCCACCTCTCCCCAGTAAAATGAGGTCACTGTATCTCTTCACCATCCCAAGTTACAAACGAGAATTTCAGTTAACAAACATATCCACCCAGGGTTTCAGAGCTTGGCAGGGCGATGTACACAGATGTGGAAGTTTCTCTGTGGTGGGATGTAAAGTCTGTTAGGTATACATATGCCCGGGAAGGTATGGCTGGGCCATGTGAAAGTTCTATATTTTCAGGTTTTGAGAAACCTTCAGACTGATTACACTCGTTTACACTCCACCAAAGTGTTCCCTTTTGCTCCATCCACACCAGCATTGGTTGACATTTGTATTCCTGATGATGGCCTTTCTGACGGGGGTGAGATGGGATTTTAAAATAATTTTGCTTTTCCCTTATAGTAAGGATATTGAATACTTCAAAAAGTTTTCCTAGTCATGTATATTTTTTCTTCTGAGTATTTTCTGTTTAGCTTTATAGCGTATTTTTAAATTGAGCTGTTTATTTTCTTAATGTTCAGCTTTTTGAGTTCTTTATATATTCTAGGCACTAATCATCCATATCTAGATAGATAGCTGTCAAATATTTTTTTCCCATTCTGTGGGAAAGTTTCTTTGGCTGTGCAGAGCATTTTAGTTTCAGGAGATCTCATTTGTTGATTGATGATCTTCCTTCCTGTGCCACGGCAGCCTTATTCAGTGTCTTAGTTGGGTGTTTTGTGGTGTGTGTGTGTGTGTGTGTGTGTGTGTGTGTAATGAGATTGTTTGCCTGGTTCACTCTTCAATTTCAATGACAAAAGCATGTTTGTCACTGATATTAGGAAGTCTGTTGTGTTTTGGTCTGTTCACTTTGCGTACACCATTTTGCTGAACCTTATTCGCAGCTCTAGGAGGTTTGTAGGCCAGTGGTTCATGCCTCTTCCATTTAGTATCTGCAATCTGTATGTAGTGGTATTGTGTTGCCCAAAATATTGTGTACCCTAATAAACTTATCTGGGGTCAGAGAACAGAACAGCCACTAGATACAGAGGCTAGAAAATGGTGGCACTCAAGCCTTTAATCCTAGCATTCCAAAGGCAGAAATCCCCCTGGATCTCTGTGAGTTCAAGGCCACATTGGAAACAGCCAGGCGCGGTGACTCACGCCTTTAATCCCAGGAAGTGATGGCAGAAAGCAGAAAGGTATTTAAGGCGTGAGGACTAGGAACTATGCTGGTTAAGCTTTTAGGCTTTTGAGCAGCAGTTCAGCTGAGATTCATTCTGGATGAGGACTCAGAGGCCTCCAGTCTGAGGAAACAAGATCAGCTGAGGAATTGGCAAGATGAGGTGGCTGTGGCTTGTTCTGCTTCTCTGATCTTCCAGCATTCACCCCAATACCTGGTTCCAGGTTTGATTTTATTAATAAGAACATTTAAGATTCATGCTACATCTATACTTTGACTACTTTTTGGATTTGTATTTCTTTTATTTCATTCTTTTGTTCTGCTAGCTAAGACCTCAAGCATTGTATTGAATAGAAGTGGAGAGAGTGGACAGTTTTGCCATTTTCTGATCAATTTTTTTTTTTAGTTTTTTTTTCAGTTGAAGAAATGAATATAATGGCTTGAACATTTTCCCTCTCTGAACGACAGATTATAGGAAATACTGTGCTACCACAGTATTGTTTTGGCTTCTGGGATGATTAATTTTATTTATCAATTTGGCTAAGCTATGGTGGTCAGATGTTTAGTCAAATATCAATCTAGATTTTACTATAAAAGTATTTTTTAAATGTTGCTATTATTCATCATTAGTAGACTACAAATTTCTACAAGAAGGAATTCCATTTCCTCACTGCAACACAGAATTCCTACCTGAGACCCTAGCGTTCAGACTCAAGACTGCAACAATAATTCTCATCCAAACCTCCAGCAAGCCAGCTTGCCCTTCTGATTTCAGCCCTGCCACCTCCTATAACCATGGGAGCCAATCCTTTTAAATAAATCACACACACACACACACACACACACACACACACACACACACACACACACACACCGCTCTTGTTGTCTTTATTTCTCTGGAGAACCCGGAATAATGCAATAACTAAGTGGGAATATGATGTTAGGCAGTTAGACCTAAGAATCTGAAGCTTAGATCTTGGGTACCAATTTGGGCTGAAATGACAACTATAAAATATAATAACGTTGCGATGCCACACGATTTGCTGCAGACTGTCTTCAAATAACAGAAATATATTGCTTTTATAGTCTTAGAGACCAGAAGGTAGACATCAAGGTGGCAGATGTGTTGGATTCTCCAGGAAGCTCTACAGAGTCAGCAACTCTACTTTTCCTCCATTTCTCATGGCTGCTGTCAGCCTTTGGTGTGCCTTGGCTTGCAGATGTGTTATCCTAACTTCTGCCTCCTCTGTCTTCGTATAAAAACACCTGTCAATGGATGTAGGAGCTATTCTAATCCAGGATGATCTCCATTTGAGATACTTATGTGAAGTATATCTGTAAAGATACCTGATTTGAATTAGCATATAGTCTTAGGTTTCATGTGAACATATATTTTGGGAGACATTATTAAATCTACTCCAATAAAATAAAATGTGAAGAATTGACAATATTTTTACTAATTACTTGTCCAAGTAGCATTATAAGATTCTGTTTGCTTAATACCATCAAGCTCACTCATCGTACAATTAAAATTTTGACATAAGCTAGATTAAATCACAGAAGAGTCTTGGGGCCCAAGTTTCTTCTATAGTTAGATAGCAAAATGTTATCAGGATTAATATTAAGGGTAATAGCCATGCCATTTTCATTGGCTTTGTTGTGGACATAGTGGAAGCTTTTCCTCAATAACAATGTTCCAATCCATAAAATAGACCCAAGCAGCTGATGGATTGATGTGTATACAGTTTGCCTTGCTGTGTGTTTCTATCTTTCAGAATTTGAGGAAAGTTAGATGATCAATAGTTTTGACCTATAAGCTCTACTAAACTTTTGTGGCTGCCTAACCCCCAGAGGTATGCTATTTTCTTTGCACTGAACGATCTGGAAAGTGTCTGGACCAAAGTGACTAGAATTCCCTCATTCACAGCAAGCCTCAGAGAACAGATTAAAGACCAATTCTCTTCCTTGGCTGCCTTTACATCTGACTCTTGTGGTCATCTCTGCTGATGTCAGCTCCCCTGTTTCCAGCTATCACCATCGTTTTCCTACAGAGATGGATGGCTGAGTAGATGGCTGGAGTAGCTATCCATCACTTATGTCTTTGGATGATCAAGGCCTTGTTTGTGGTTCTGAATTTGGCAGTAATGAAATACAGGCTGTATGCAATGAAACAGTCCTTTTGGGCCATCCACAGGCAATCAAGAAATGTGAAATGCTTTCTATTTATTTTAGTATGCTACCACCTACTCACCTATTGAGATTGAAAGGTAAAACTGCAAATGAAAAGAAAAATGAAAATGTAAAAAGGAAGAAAAATGGAATACAAATATTCAGTGACCAAGACAGTGGTGTCTAGTGGATCAAGTGCTTGTTGATTTTGTCACAAGTAGTTTCTATGTACTGGGGTTTAATATAAAGACCACAGTGCCTTTGTTCATAAAAGGAATGAGATCAATTTAATTAGGTGTACAACTGGGGTTAACAGAGGACGGCTATTTACAGAGAGGAAAAGCCTATTTTCTTCATGTCCTCCAATGCCAAAAAGAAAGGTATAGTAATGACTTAATAAACATTCAGTGAACTCCAGTTCATTCTCTAGAGCACACATTTGCTGCTGTCATTCATCCAGCACTTGTTAGGCATATTAGAAATACATAGGCAGTTAGAAATACTGCTGTTTCACTGGTGAATTACAAACAAACACATGAATGGAATATGTAGTTCTGAGTTAAGGACTTTTGAGAACAAGGATTCACATTTCTAACTCTTTCACTTAAATTCCATTTTTAAAACAGGAGAGGTAAAATGTCATAATTGTGAATGAAAATGGATTAACTTTAACAAATGAAAAACATGAATGCTTTCTTTTAGGTAACGAGGGCGACTCCTTAGAACCCACAGGAGCCATGGCATTTGCTTTCTCTCTGCAGAGATAGTCATTCAGCGAACACCAATTCAGCATTTACTGTTCAAGTGCAGGCACTACAAGAGTTTGCACTCTGGGAATGCAAAACCTTCACTTTTGGAATCACTGACTTATGCCTTCTCTTCATCTCTAGTCTGGATATGTGGTGTCCTTGAGGGTAGCGTGTAGAAGATGCAGGAAACTAATCCATGTTAATATTGGAATCTTACAGAACGTTCTGAATGCCTTCTGCATTCTTCAAAGTAGAGGGGCTGTTTAGGGGGACTTCTGGAGGCAGCACCAGTGCCTGTGTTAGGACACTTCTGTCTTCCTTGGGGTTCTGATTATAAAGAAATGGAAGGGCTGGCAAAAAATAAGGCATGGGGTGAGTGGCTCATCTTCTTCTCAAGGTAACTTTTAAAATAGTATTTAATACATATGTATTTGTGTAACATATCTCATAGTCAGCGTATTTTCATACATTGACCTAGTGAAGTCTTTTATCTATTTTAGAGCCTCTGTGTTTACTGAGACTCATTAGGATGGGGATAGTTGAAATGCTGTGAAGAAAACCAATGGTATTACATTATGAGTGCAGCTAGCACCATTTTTCATTCTACATAATGCTGTTCTGATTGAAAATCCATAGTCTGCTGTTAACTCTGAAATTCCCTTTCCAACAAATGGACAAAGCAAATGATTGTGTTTTTTTCCTTTTAGAATTACTATTCTATGGAGCCTTGTATTCTCAAATGTACCAAGTTGAACTCCTTGTTTTAATCACAACGTGTTTTACCTGCAAGAATGTGTCAAGATTTAAAGGCTCACAGTAGACATATCTTTCTGATCACAGCTACAGTTGTTTTTGCCTGAAACAAGGGAGAAAGTTTGAGCAGAGGAGGGGTAGATGCTGATGGGATCCAGATGCTGATGGGATTCAGATGCTGTTGGGATCCAGATGCTTTGATTGCTTCAGACTGATTTAGGCATGAGTTCTGAGAAGTTTTGAGACCATATATGAAGACTGATTTAGCCTGAAGCCACTCTGTGTGAAATTAATTGTAATAAGAAAGATGTTCTTATTGAGAGGACCCAGCATTTTAGCAGAAGTTGAGGTAGGGCTGAAGGCAGCTATAAGTTCCTGTGCAGGAAGCAACCAAGGAAGGCCTGCTGGTAGGCTGGCTGGAACGCAGTACGTTTCCGGGAGACTAACATAAGGAGTGATAACCAGAGTGAAGGCGAGCATCCAGAAAACAGCCCGGTTGATAGACCTCATGAGAATGCAAATGAAAGTAAAGGCATAAGTATGCATGGAAGTAACATTACCTTATTAAAAAATAATTCCAAGATGGTCTCTTGCCTTAACTGCCTGTCATGATTTTTCTTAATCAGCATATTAGACTGACCAAACCTTAGTTAATTCATAATTTTCTCTTATAAATGACTTAATGCTACCAGATGGTATTTGTCGATAATGATTTCCTTCATCTTTTCATCTCCTTTAAAAGAGTTGCTAAGTAGTTTATTTACTCAGACCTATTGGCTAAGTAAAGGTAACTTGCAGCCAGGTGAGGACTTCCCTGACTGCAAACCCCAGCATTCAGGAGGCTGAAATAGGAGGATGGTGAGTTTGATGCCAGCTTGAACTACTTAGCAAGACTCATTATTGTTATTATTATTATTATTATTATTATTATTATTATTATTTACAAAAGTAACTCATATTTCAAGATTACTTCTTTCATGTAAACTGCAAATACGTTTGCAGAATACACTCCAATCTACTAGCTGTTGATTAAGCCTCTGCCAAAAACCACAGGTGTTTCATGAAAGGACTGTTGTAACCAGGGTTCTCCAAAGGAACAGAGCTGATAGGACAAATACATGTCAAAAGGGAATTCATTCAATTGACTTACAGAGTGCATTCTGGGTAGTCCAACTGTGGCTATCTCATACTGGGGAGGCTGAGAATAGAGTAATTCTTTAGATCACAAGGCTGGGAGTCTAACAGTCCAAGTCTGGTACCAAAGGCTTCAAGGACTTATGAATTGTCAGTGGTCTTCTTGTCTATGTTGGAAACCGAAAGAAGCTCTTGTGGTGGTTAAAGAACACCTCGGCAACAGGATGGATGAACACATCAACAGGAGTGGGGGCAGGCAGGCACACAGTCAAGCTTCCTTCTGCCACGTTCTTCCATGTCAGCTGCTACCAGAAGCTGTGGCCCAGATCAGGGTGGGTCTTCCTGCTTCAACAGAGTCTGCTCAGAAAATCCCTCACAAAGACCCTCAGCAGCTTGGCTTTGGTTGGTTCTGCATACAGTTAACAACCAAGATTAGCCATCACGAGTACTGTTAGTATCCATGTGAGTAAATATAGAAAAGCACTGTGATGGAAAATCCTGCACATCCCCAAGGATCCTTTCTCCATGTTGTAAGCATTCCTCCCATAGAACAGATATTTCCATTGGGAAAATACTGTATGCTATTAACTGCTTACTTTCAAACACATTCTACTTTGACATGTGAGTATTTCAATCCCACCCTCACCTGGAACCATCATTTCTCACCTTTGTCCTTCAGCCAGGATTCTCCTTTTAAATCTGTAGCAGTTCATTTTTAGGTGCATTTCTTACTATACCATTACGACATCCAGCACAAACACCCACTTTTTCCTGTCATGTGTACATATAATGGAGTTTCTTATTAAATACACATGTAATCTCTCCTTGCATGTAAATGTGCCTTATCAAAAAAAAAAAAGTAAGGGAGACACTGCAACTCTGTTATTGATTGGTTGTAGAGACAGTGTAGCATCTGAGTCAGTTTTTTACGCTTTCATTTAAGACAAAAACACCGGAAGGAGTTAAGCAACTTTATCAGTGATCTCGGGTAGTGTTAATGTGGCTTGTTCCTTGCATATTTATTAGGATGCTTTGCCATATTTTTCTGAGACTACACAAAGCGCAAGTTGTTTTTCACATTCATGAAAACAATGTAAAAAGTCACACGTTTAGTCTTCATGGGGAAATTACCATCATCCGTGGGAAAATAGAATGTCTGGTGAAATCTGTAATATTATTTTGGAAGTAAAGGGGAGAAGAGGCTAAAATTTACCAAAGCAAAATGCTTTCTGGTTCAAGTGTGTCTCAGAGAAAACACCAGGTATTGCTATGGAAGGCATCCTTTGAATAAAGAGAACAAAAGAGTATTTTTTAAATCCAAATGATTTTGTTTTACCATTAGGTGAAAATGACTTTGTATTCATAAAGATATTAATGCCAAGTAGAAGAAACCCGTAAGCCCATTTATTAGGGAAAATAAAATACATAATGTAAGGAGAATCTATTGTCTCATGGAAGGCATTGGCTTCTTAGAAATCTCTTCCCACTCTGGTTTGAGAGTGTTAAATTATGTTATTGGAAAACACACTTGGATGGGTGACTAGAGCCAAGTCTGCACACACTGGGTGAAACTGTAGCTATTGACTTACAAGCTGGATGCATGTGTCAAAATGCAATCCGGTATTTTTGCAATAATAGCGAGCAGTCCTAGCTGTAAATTATTTATGGAGAGTATTCAGTGCAAACAGGTTAGAGCACACATCCTCTTCAGCCTGACTGCCCTGGGTTTAGATCATGCAGACATTCAACTCCTCAGAGATCTGTTCTTATCACTGCAGACCCTAAAAGAGGGCTTCCAACTGCAGTCAGTTCAGTGATTCAAAGCTGCCTGGCCACTTGCTAAAGCTGCACTCAGGGTTCAGTGAGTAAACATGCTCCCCTTGTCCCCCGCTCTCACACCCACCTGGCCCCGGCGATGTAAGGTAATCTCAGACATGAAGGCAGATCGATCTCCAGAGCAGAGGCATGGCCGTGTTCCCCTATCTTTGTGCAGAAACATGGAAGAATGTGAGCAGCAAAGGCCACTGGTGATCTTAACACAAGCTGACATTTCACTAATGCCATGTTTCTGAGGCTGTAGAGAAGGCTGCCTATCCAGTCAAACCCTCCGTTTACATTTAAAGAATCGCAGAGCTCTGCTGCAATGAGAAGCATGGATTGCCCCTCTGCCCTCAGCTATCTCAGTCATGGTCATTTTTATTTCTTCTCAGTGATCAGTGTAGGTTGGTGGACCTCTCTGCAGATGGCCAGAAAGGTTATAGCAGCTTTTGTGTTTCAAGAATTAAACCCATGAGGGAAAACGATGTCTGCTAGTATTTTAGGAAGGCTGTCTTGCCTCCCTATCAAGCAGACATTTAAGGATACAGACTTTAGACATCGCAGGTCAGATAATTGGACAATTCACTATATCTTCTTTGTCCTTTAAGATGAAAAGATATTACAGACTTTCCACCGCTAAGGATGGAAAATAGCTTTATTTTTTCATAAGATCATAGGTTATATTTGTGGTCTATGAATAGGAAGTGGTTTAAGCTGCATGTACACCCAGTCTATAAACAGAGTAAAAGATGGACTAGCAAGCACAACCCCAAAGCCAAATTTGAGAACATGATGGATGATTTGAGGTGAGCAAAGCAGTAGAAAACACAGAGTATTCTAGAACTTTCTTTAGAATTAAACGTCAACTGTTTTCTCTGAAGTGTTTTCATACTGTGTTAGAGAGTAAAGGAAAATGGTGTCCCCATGATGAATAGCACTCAGTATCAAGAGTCAGGTGCTACGGGTCTGCTGTGTGAAACCCTGCCCAGGTCTGGAACAGGCATTTATTTTCTGAAGTGCTTCCTGTATAATATATGAATAGTAAAATCTTTCCTGAGCATCACTTAATAAAATAAAAGAACAAAATGGCCTGAAATAAGGGAAGGGGGATTATTGTCATGAATACGGATCTCCTTAAAAATGCGTTTTTTTAAAATAATATTTTAAAAATTATAACATAAACACATCACTTCCTCAGTTTTCTTTCTTTACCCAAATTCCCATGCATAACCTTGTTCTCTTTCAAATTAATGGCCTCTTTTTCTTTAATTGTTGATGCGAAAATGTGTGTGTATATTTATATATATATACACAAATATTAAACATCAACTGTTACACAATAAATATAATATATTTATACATATGTATTATACATACATATATAATAATGTAATATAATAAATATAATATAATATAACATATGTTACACATAACTTAAACCTGCCCGATTCTTATAATGTTACCTGTATGTATTTGATCTCAGGGCTGACCATTTGGTATTGGATAATCTATGAGGAGGCTCTTCCCTGTGGAAGACTATTTTTATCACTCCCAGAATTTCCCAGTTGCCCATAGGTCTCTGTCTAGTTTGAGGCCTTTAGCTTTCCACCTTCCACACTTGTCTGTTCATCGCTGTTGGTGTCGATGCTCAGGTCTTGGTGTCGATGCTCAGGTCTTGTTTAGGCAATCATTTTAATGAGTGATTAAAATATGGGTGTAGTTTCTCTGGCATTCCTAGTAAACACAAACTCCCTGTTTCTCTGGCTCTTCCAATCTTTCTGCCCCTTCTTTCTCAATGACCCCTGAGCCTTAGGTATAGGAATTATGTTGTAGATATATCATCTGGAATTGGGCACCATATAATCTCTTGCTTGCATTTTGATTAGTTGTGGTTTTCTGTAAGGGTCTCCATCTGTTGCAAAGAGAAGTCTCTTTTCATGACGGGTGATATGTTGGTGTTTTATTGCATCAAATTGAATTTCAAATAGCATGCTATATACATTTTTGTACAAGTGCAAATATATATATATATATAAATGTATTTATCTTACATCTTAAGTCTTTAATATACTCTCCCTCACCGCTTTCTGCTTAGTGCCAAAGGTGTTTATTTATAAGTCTAAATTCTAGCAAGCTCTTTGAGAGAATGGCATTTAGGTTCTATGTAGCACTTTTATATAATGTGTCTTCTAAATAGCAGTCATTCAAATACTTGTTGAATAAATTAATGATATTGAAATGATTGTATTTTATTGAATGTTCTTCATAACTCTACAGAATTATTTCCATTAGGCTTTTTTTTAATTAAGTAGAAAAGGCTGGCTTGCTCTTTGTTATTTTAAGTTATATAGTTGACACATGAGTACATACTCTTACTAACAGCTCGTAACCATGGAGCTCCAGGTTTAATGTGAGTAATGTGCCCTTTACTCAACATTTTGCACATGATAAGCATTAATCTTATGTTATCTTTAAGAAAGAACTCAGACAGTTGGAACTGGAGTGGCTGGGAAGACGAGATGTTCCTCTTAGCTGCCTCTTGCCTCTGTTACTGACAATAGTTTTGTTACATACTGTCCTGGCATCTTCACTGGTGGCAGAATGTACACTCAAGTAGTTTTCCCCAACTAACCTGTCTTTGAAAGAAATGTACAGCCCCATAGAAAATGTAAGTAATTTAGAACTTTTGTGACTAAAATTTTTAACTTATGTTTGGGAGGCATCCAGGCAGTGGGACCGGGACCTGTCCTTAGTGCATGAGCTGCTGTTTGGAACCTGGGGCTTATGCAGGGACACTTGGCTCAGCCTGGGAGGAGGGGACTGGACCTGCCTGGACTGAATCTACCAGGTTGAACTCAATCCCCAGGGGATTCTTTGCCCTGGAGGAGATGGGAATGGGGGATGGACTGGGGAGAAGGTGAGGGGGCAGGAGGGGGGAGGACAAGGGAATCTGTGGCTGATATGTATTAAAATTACATATAAAATTAAATTATAAAATAAAAAATTGTACATATTAATCATGTGCAACATGCTTCTCTGAAATATGTATATATTACATAATGATACAAACTAATTAATACATGTGTAACTTTTACTACTGGTCTTTTTTATTGTGCTAATGCTTAAATCCATGTTGAGGGAGTTTCATAATATATTGTTTTTAATCATAGCTACTATACAGTACAATAGATTATTTGACATTATTTCTATCTAATTTGTAATAATTAATGTATTTACTGTATGTGTCTGGAGGTTTTTTTGCAGGTATGTCTGTGGACTACTTGCATGCCTGATGCTCTTGGAGGCCAGAAGAGGGCATTGGATTTCCTGGTACTGGAGTTACAGATGGTTGTGAGCCATTAACTTGTGGGTGCTAGACATTCAGCCTGGTCCTCTGAAGAGCAGTCAGTGCTCTTAACCTTTATGTCATCTCTCCAGCCCCCTATTTTCAATTCTGTCACTGACATTCTCTTTTCTCTATTCTACATATTTTAGCCCTTGGTAACCATTGGTAATCATTCTATGTTGTTTCTGTGAGATCAATTTCTTAAGATATCATGTATAAATGAGATCATGTGATATCTGTCCCTTTGTTCTTGGCTTGTTTTGCTTAACATAAGCTCAGAGTTCATTTTTTTTTAAATTGAAGGAATCCCATTATTTTTACATTACTATGTCATTGTGTATGTATGTGTATAAGTATGTAATACATTACTATTTAATTGTGTGTACACACCACAGTCAATCTTTCTTTTGTTGGGAACTTTAATTCCATGTCTTGATTATGATGCCAAGTAATATAGTAAACATTGGAGCAGATCTATGTCTCCAATATATTGATTTCATTTCCTGTGAGTGTTTATACAGTAATGGGGCTTCTAGAATGTTGGATAGCTCCTTAGTTTTTTCAATGTTTTGAGAAACTTCCATACTGTTTTTTATATTGGGTATATCAAATTACATGACCTCCAACAGCATGCAAGGTACAGTGCACCTCTCCAGATCATCAGGACTCATCTTTTGCTTCTTGATAGTTGCCATTTGAGCACATGTGAAGTGATGGCCTCATGATTTTTTAACTTGAGTTTCTCTGATGATTAGTGGTTTTGAGCTTTTCTTTTATTGCCCATTTGTAATGAGGATGCTCTCCTTTGAGAAGTTCAGGTTTAGGTTGTTCATCCATTTTTAATTGGATTGTGTACTTTATTCTTACTGAGTTGCTTGAATCCCTTATGAATTTTGGATATCAGTCCTTATCAGATATATAGTTTAAAAATTTCTCTCCATTTCTATAGCATCTTCTATCTGTTGATTATAACCTTGGGTATGTGGAAGCTTTTTATTTTAATAAACTTCCATTTGCCTACTTTTGAGATCATATCTAGAAAAATTGTTTACTCAGCCCACCGGCATGGAACATTTCCTTATAGTTTGAAGCTTCACGTTTACATTTCTAACTAATTTTGAGTTGACTTGTATAGGCTATCGGACAAGTATTCAACTTCATTCTTTCATCTACATTTGAATATTAAATTTTCTCAATACCAGTAGCTGAAGGAATTTTCCTTCCTTCATTGTATATTCTTGTTAACTTTTTCAAACTCAGTGGATTGCGAGGTATGAGCTCATTTCTAAACTGTCTACTGCTCCATTGGTTGCCTTCTCCTTCAGTATTATAGCTTGGTAATATTTTTTCAAAAGGAACAGGATATCATTATTCAAAGTGAAGCAATAGTGCAGACCACAGTGAGATCCACTGTCAAGATTGACAGTGGACACATGAGTTAGGGTACATAAGGGCTCCAAAGTACAGCCTGCGATATCTTTCTCACCTTTTATTAATTCTTTGTATCATTTTGAAGTCATATTGTGTTCTATTGCCACTTTTAACAAAGAGATATGATAGTAAATATATGATACAATATCACATTTAGTTCTGGTGTTAAAATTTTGCTCAGAGACCCAAAGTTGCAATTATGTCCAACCTGTGTTTTACAGGCTACATGTGACTGAGGATACTTATGAATGCAGCCCAACACAAAATAAACATACTTAAAATATGAGACTTAAAAATCTCTGCTGTGTGGTTCTTGAGTATGGACTCTGTAGATGGCAAGTGTCACAGAGTCAAAAATTTGGGTACCCTGGCTGGAAGTTAGTGAAGGGTCTCTGGGGAATGTAGAGAATTGAAGTAATATTGCTGCATATTTCACTAACTAACTGTGGCTCAAGCTACCTTGGACATTTGCTTAAGAGTACTAGATCAGAATCAGAGAGGGGAAGTATGTCTGGATAGAAGGAGGGGATGTAAAGGAAGAGAGATTAAAATACCAGGAAGACTGAAAACACAGAAGTATCCCTTACCATTCTTGTTATTATTAATTTCTTGTCATTGCATTTCAGAAAGTCTATGAAAATAATGTTAGAGGTGCAGCATGCTTCAGAATCAAGGAAGGAGGAGGTATGAAAGGGCCAGGTGTGAGGCCATCAGTGCAGTTTCAAATCCTGATATGCGCAGACACTGGAGCATCTGCATCTTAAGTGAAGTCTCCAATGAGATCAAGTTGGGGAAAGGCACACAGACCAGTGAAGGGTTATTGTCTTCATGCACTCAGAAAGGACGCCAGTATCCTTTGCAGTGGCAGACTCTCAAAAACTATGCAAGGTGTGAATTTTAAACTCATTACACAAACAATAACTTGACCTAACAGAAAGGCCTATGCACTAGGGGCTGAAGACCTGATGGGTTTTCTTACCTATGCCACCTTCTCATCCAACAGCCTCAAGTAAGATGGTAAGTCTGTGCTGAGTTTCTTCTTCTCTAATCAGTGGGTAACACTCTCACTCACAGGCCCAGAGAACAGGAGTCATGATGAACTGACAAGTGTAGACCACAAAGTATTATCATGAGGCAGCAAACAATACCATGAAGTTACTTTCAGAACTAACACCCCTGTAGTCTCCGTGACTACTTGTTATATAAAGATCAAGCAATTTGAAAGCATGAAAAGATTAATAGCCAGGACCGAAGAACTACAAGCAAATGGGATCGTACTAACATGTTTGTATGCTCAACACTATGAGGCTTGCATGTAATTCTATGCAAGAAGATGAAGCATGAGTCACTATTTCTCTCACAAATTATTTCTAAATGAAAAACATCAGTGCTTCTTGGAATCCAGGATCTATACAACAGTTTTGCTGCACTGGTTCTTCAGAAACTATCAATACTCTTGATTCATGAAGAATTAGAGAGGGAAATCAGACTGATACCTCATTTTCCTGTCAAACCATTTTGCCAGTTGCGAGGGAAGATGAGGACAGTCTGTGTCTCCATCTGCCTGCTCTTACTTGACGGCAAACAAAGATTCTTACAATCTGCAATATTTTCCAAAATATCTTTTATCAATGGAAATAAGCCTAAGATGGTATTAGTATTTCTAACTAGTATTTCTAATGCCATTGGAAATACTAATGGTATTGGAAAAACTAGTGGCGTTAGAAATACTAGTCACCCCTTGAAATACTGCTGCCACATAAAATACAGGACACACAGTTAAATTAGAATTTTATACGAACAGCAAGCAATTGTAGCAATATACATATTATTTGATACATGCTTTCACTAAAATATCATCCAGTGGATTTCTGGAATAATTTTAGCTGCCTCCTGGATTTTCATTTGCTAAGTCTGATAGTGCAATCTGAAGAAATGAACTGCTCCCGAACCCTGTGTCACTGTGGTCTCAGTATCCTTCTCACTGTCAGAAGGCAAGCAGCAGTCCCCACCCCCTTAGCTTGCGTGGAACTTGGTATTTCTCAACATGCTCCTGGACAATGTTCATATGTCCAGTGAGAATAATTTCAACAATAGACACGGATTAAATTGTTGCACGCTCATCAACCCCGTTGCTCTTGCCTTCGAAGGCCCAGGTGCTTTGGGACAAGCAAAGCAATATCTTTTTCCTTGGGTAGCTGAACCCAAATTCCTAGATGTTCCCATTTATAATTCTATTCTGAATGAACCAACAGAGTAATGATAACTGTTTACAATGTCTTGTTTTGACACCTCTTTAATTTTAAAAGACTAACACCATGGTTATTGAGCCAACTGGAATCTAAACATTTCCATGTAGATTAATGTTCTCAGGCTTCTTTTTCAGACAGGTCATGTGATGCTGGTCTCAGATCGGCTTCTTGTCATTAACATTATTGGGAAACAAAATAGGGTATGGACATTATCCTGCACAATTAGCAGTCTTAGTTAAAAACTGCACCAAGATATCAACTGCATTAGTGGCTTGATAACCCAGGGGTATCTCAGTTTCTACTGCCTCTGGTTATACTTGTATAAATGTGTAAATATCCACCTACATTATCTCCATTAAGACACAATGTTTGGGGGCCTAGGAATCAATTCATGCCCAGTGATCATCTTCATAGCAACTTGAGGACAAGGAGGAGGATGGTAACATTTGGTAAATATGACCCATAGATAACAGTTTCACATCAACTGATTCAAAATCATTCTCTGGATGTGGTTGTCTACCTGTAATTCCAGCCCCAGAAAGCAGAAACAGATAGAAAGCTAGAATATTCATATGGCAAAACTCTGGATTTGTGTCAGATGCCTTGCCTGAATGTATAAGGCAGAAAAATGATAGAGAATGATTCCCTACATGACAACAGGCCTTCACATATATCTGCACATATACATATATGTGTACCCATACTGTTTAAAAACATGCATACACACACTCATAACACACACATACACATGCACACACATGCATGCACACACACACACACACACACACACACACACACACAGGAAAAATGTGAAAAAAATCACTTTTACAGTTAGAAAATGTTCCAAACTCCTAAGATACATGTAAAATGTAACATCCTTAAGGATCACAAAGCAATCTTGAGTTCCTCCTCGAGGAGTTATTTTAATAAATTAAAGCAAGGGAAAGCCATAGATGTATCTTTTATTTAACCGCCTCTTGAGATGAATGAAATGAAAGAAGTACTCTACTACAGAACAATAAAATTCCGTGTCGCCTTTGACTATTCTTTATGTTAGAGAAGAAAGTTAAGCTTTCTACCTTTTTGACTTTTCTTTTTCTTCTTTCTTTTCTTTTCTTTTCTTTTCTTTTTCTTTGTTTCTCTTTTGGTAGCTTGCTGAGTACCTTCCCACACCAAAGAGACTAGAATGTAGGGGTGAGAGCTCCATGTAGGCACCAGCTCGACTTCTCCGTGTTCAGTGAGTTGTGTGGGTGTTGTTCTCAGCAATGCAACCTTGATATCAATTTGTGGAGGGCAACCCTTTGCCTTAGCAACAGCCTGGGTTGTTTGGGGATTTCCACGGGACCCCCTTGGCCAAAAACTCAATTGAATGCAACCCATTCCCACTACTAGATACCTTGTTTGGTAACAAGAGATGGCCATTTGAGACACCATATCCCACATTATTAGGAGACCTCATAAGTATCACCTTCATGTATTTTAGGACATTTCCACTGCACTGAGTTTCCATATCATCCCTCAAATGCCACCCTTAATTCCAGCTGTCTCTCTCCACATTCTCTCCCTCTACCCTATCTTCCCTCCCCCCTCTCCCCACCTGATCCTTCCATTCCTGTCCTCTCATTAAATTTATTCTATTTACTTATCCCAGGGATCCCATATGTACCCCCAAACCCTTCATCTTTACCTATTCTTGATGCTAGAAAAGAAAGTTAACTTTTCCAACTTTTCTGCCATTTTCAGTATAATCATACCAAGTGAAAACTATGTAGATTAAAGGGCAGATAATCGTTTCTATGTATATTGAGTTTTACATCAGTAATAAGAAGGGGGCATTCTAACTTTTATGTACATAGTTATTTTTATACTTTTGTCATGTAGCTATAGATTAAAGAATAAACTGATAGTGCCATCTCATGAGTAACTTAGAAACATTTTCAGAATGGTTCTGAGGTACATATAATAAATTGACAGGATCAAGAGCTAACTGAAGACCATTAAATACCATCACACATGACTTACTTAAAAGTAATATGTTTTGGGAGAAGAGGATACCATAATCAGATAAGGACAATTGGGATTTATAGAAAATCCACATGGCTATGAAAACTCAAAATGTGCTAAACTTTGTAGCACGAATTGTTAGAAGGTCTTATTAATTAAAACAAACCCGGAGACAGGTATTGGGGTGAACACTGAAAGATTAGAGAAACAGAACAAGCCACATCCAACCTCACCTTGCTGATTCCTCAGCTGATCTTGTTTCCTTAAACTGGAAGCCTCTGAGTCCTTATCCAAATGGATCTCAGCTGAATTGCTGCTAAAAGCCTAAAAGCTTTGAGACTCTTGTTCCTGGTCCTCACGCCTTATATACCTTTCTGCTTCCTGCCATCACTTCCTGGGATTAAAGGTGTGTGTCACCATGCCTGGCTGTTTCCAGTGTGGCTTTGAACTCACAGAGATCTGGATGGATCTCTGCCTCCAGAATGCTAGGATTAAAGGTGTGTGTGCTACCATTGCCTAAACCTATGTTTAATATAGTGGCTGTTCTGTTCTCTGACCCCCAGATAAGTTTATTAGGGTGCACAATATATTGGGGGACACAATATCACCACAAAACTTAATTCACACCTGCTAGCAATTAGGAGAGAAAAACAGACATCTTAGAGTTTCTATTGCTGTAATGGAACACTATGACCAAAAGCAACTCCAAGAGGAAAGGGATCCTTTCCCTGACACTTCCACATTTTGTCCACCACTGAAGGAAGTCAAGACAGGAGCTAAAGCAGGGCAGGAACCTGGAGATGGGAGCTGATGCAGAGGCCATGGGGGAGTGCTGCTTACTGGCTAGCTTTTTATGGTATGCTCAGTCTGCTTTCTTATAGCACCCAGGACCACCAGCTAAGTGGTAGCCCCACCTCCAATGGGCTGGGCCCTCCCCCATCAATCACTAATTAAGAAAATGCCCCATAAGCTTATCCATAAGCCAGGTCTTATGGAAACAATTGACATACATCCCTCTCAGATGACTATAGCTTATGTTAAGTTGACATAAAACGAGCCAGCACAACAGATTCACATTGCTAAATGGTACATGGTATATTAGCCTATTAGGAGAATCTAAGTTTGTCTTTGCTCAGTAACACAGAACAAGTGTAAAAATGGCATAATGTCAGTAAGGATGTCTTTGCTCGTGGGTCTAATGAAGGTCTGACATTTCCAAGCAGCTTGTAGAAAGCACTAGATAGGAAGACCACCTCAAAGTTCAGGTGCTGGAATTTTCTCCCCAAGCTTCATTCACTGAACTTTCAACCATGTTTGAAGAAGTAATAACTCTCAATTGTGTTTTTATGCTTCTCACTTCTACTTTCATTCATCTTTAAAAGTTATGATTAAAGCCAACTTAACATTTTAATCCATCAATAGATGGAGACCCACAGTTTGAAAAGCCTTGGGCCAGTGGACACAACATTTTCTAAAAACATAGAAAAATGGTAGCAAGTGTGTGTTTTCTGTTCACTTTCAAATATGTGAGTATGTGGTATATTATTTATGTATGTATACATACACAAATAATTGTGTTAATAAAAATATAAGTCTCAGATTTTATAGATGCCATTAACAATGTGCTTGAGTTCATGAGACATCTTGAAGAATGTCTAAAAATATGATCTTATCATACAGTTGAGTTTATCTCATTAATACCAAAATGAGTGTTTTGTTTTTACTGTTTCATAGACTTTAGCTTATCCTTAAAGTTCTTTTAACTAGTGAGAAGAAATAACAAAGCTCACCGTATGAATGTTTGTTACCTCTTTCCTATAATTAGTTTGGCAAGAAATTTTACTTCCCAGGCAAAATCTGTGTGGCCAAGCATATGGACATGCCACTCGTAAGTTTCTATATAAATGTTTAACATATAATTTCACTCAGATGTGATTTAGATATTAAGTGGTCACGAGTTAAACTTTTTATTATTGGTGGATTTTTCCAAATGACGAGTATTTTAAGTGAAAATTACCCAGTTAGATGTTCCCTTTTTACCCACATATTACTCATTTCATTTTTCTCATTTTCCTGTAATTGCAAAGAATGCAAATTCTCTTAGATTTTTAGTCCTTTCTCCTTTAATAATATTTGTCTTGGTCCTTTTTTTTTCTGTCTGTTGCAAGTGAAGTAGACGTTTCTTTAGGTAAGCTCAATGGGAGGGGAGGTCATCATGTCAGGGAAGGCCCCCAGAAGGGTCAAAGCTTACCTCGAGACAGGTAGCAGCGAGCCTGAGAGAGAGAGGCAGGGAAGAAGCCCTGAACGGGTTGGACTGACAGCAAGGAGATCAAAGTCCTAGAGAATAGCTAACGCCAGGGCTAGAATGGAGAACAATAGAAGCCCAGGTGCAGGTAAGGATCATGTCAGATATCCATTAGTCCCTGCACAGAGTGGGAAGCTTGGAATGTTCCCAAAAAGAAGAGCAGCATGATTAAAATTTCATTTTGGGAAGGTCACTTTGGCAAAAATGCAAAAAAATGGATTGATACATGAGGCTGAGAATTTAGTAAGAGGCATGGTGAGAATCCAGAGGAAAGGGCAAGTGACAGGGATTTAGACTGTGGTAGAAACTAAAGAGGGGACAACCCTTCCAGGCAAACTTATCAGTCCAGCATTGTTCCCACCACAGGCCATTTGATGAAGGTCTGGTACAAAGTTGGTGTTACTGTTGAGGGGTAATTGGATCATAAGGATGTAATCCCCATTACTGGATGAATTCAGAGCTGATTAGGCTATTGAGGAATTGAAGCCTGGTTGGAGGAACTAGGCCACTGTATTTTATTAGACGATTACATGCCTTTGAAGGGTATATCTTGTGTCTTAGTTAGGATTTCTATTGCTGTGACCACATGCATCTCTTATAAAGGAAAACATTTAATTGGGATGGCTTTCTTACACTTCAGAGGTTCAGTGCATTGTCATCATGGTGCAACATGGTGGCGTGCAGGGAGACATAGTGCCTTTGTTTTGCAGGCAACAGGAAGGGAACTGAGACACTGGGCGCTATCTTGAGCATATATGAGACCTCAAAGCATGCCTCCACAGTGACACACACTTTCTTCAATAAAATCACACCTATTCCAAAAAAGGCCATAGCTCGCATTAGTGTTACTCCCTTTGGGAACCATTTACTTTCAGCCATCGCATCTTATCTCTGAACCCTCCCTCTATCTTGTTTCTTGTCTGCCATGAGATGAGCAGCCTCTCATACCATATCTTCCCACTAACAGTAAAGTCTGCTTTACCATAAATCCATAGCTCTGGGTCCAGTGACTGAAACTGGATCATTGACTGAAACACAACCAGAATGAATCCTTCTTCCTTGTTGATGTAAAGTATTTCATCACAGCAAAGAAAAGCTGCCTAACAGGAAGATTTGGGGGAAATGAAAGATGATTGTAGAATTATCCTTTGCTTCTTGCCTGGACACCTGCATAAATGGAACCTCATAAAGATCACAATATGTAAGAAAGATAGAATCACACTCAGATGTGAAATGTGAATTGATTGACTGTGCCCTTCTCTACAGATGTGCCCAGCCAAAGAGATAATGGGATGTTTTAGATATACTAGACTGTATGCTCAGCATTTTACCTTATCAATTTTATCTTCAAAAGACTCAGATAATCAGGAGGTTAGGGCATCACACTGCATGTTCACTGAAAGGAGTTTGAATTTTATTTAAACTTCGTTGGGCAGCATGAAAAGCTTTAGGCAAGGGAGCACCTTCAAGTGTGAGCTGAAGTAGGAAGGGTCTCAATACAAGCTATGTGGTTTCCTCAAAGTGCACTGCTAACCTCCCTCTGAGGTGGGAATGCAGGCAAGAGTAGGTGGAAGTGTGGAGATCTGTAGTTAGACGAACAGAATGAATGAATAGAAATGGAAGGAAGCCAAAGGCACAATCACCTGCTAAGCTGCTTGGGAAACTGCACAATGCAGGGCTCTATTAATCAGCTGAATCTGTCACAGCACAACAGAGTAGGCCAAGTGACACAAACAACCGACTGAAACGTCACTTCCCCACAGTTCTAACGGCTAGACACACATGACCAAGGTACTGGCTAGTTGGGTTCTGCTAAGGGCTGTCTTTTCCTTGTGTCCTCACGTGGCATCAGGGGAGAAAGCAGGAGAGAAATTCCCATTATTTGAGTGACTCCATCACTATTGGATTGGGGATTCATCTTGTGATCCAGTATAATCTTCATTACTACCTTACAGGGTATATATCAAAAATATGCACTGTGCTGTGGGTGAGGGCTTTAACAAATCAATTTAGAAGAGACCCAAACTTTCATCTCAGAGTATGTGGTTATGAAGAGAAGGGACGTTTTTGATGTTAAAAAGTGGCTGCTTTTTGCCTTTGTCCAAAAAGTTTGCTGAAGGTTGAAGTGAGGAGTTTTGGATGAATTCCCTTGGCAGAAGAAATCTCAAAACAGCCTAGTATAGACTCTGTTGTGTGGTTACCAGTGCTAACCCTAATGAAGATATATAAAGAAAAGGAGCAAGCTGAGCAAGGAAAAATATTTGAGGAGAAAAGGACCACCAGGAAGTGGAATGGAGCTAAATCCTGTGTTCAAGGAGATAAACAAATTAAGAAATGGAAAAAAGAAAGTGGTTGCCCTCAGGTCAAGATCTCATCCAGCTAAGTTTCCAACTTGTGAAAAGGAATTAAAGAAAAGCCTCGAGCTGGGATGGTGGTACACAACTTTAATCCCAGCACTGGGAAGACAGAGGATGGCAAATCTCTGAGTTTGAGGCCAGACTGGTCTATAGAGCAAGTTAAAGGACAGCCCAGCTTAGGCAGTGAAGGAAAACAGAAAGCTGGTGAAGATGTAACTAAAAGAGGGGGCCATGTTCCAGACCCAATAAGCAGCAGAATTTGGCAGCTTTGGCCACATGGTTCTAGAATTAAGGATAGAAGAAAGGGGCTATGGAATTTGTCTCTGTGACTAAGGAAAGCTGCTGAGGCCAGGCATGTGTCAGGGCTGTCCCTGAATGGAGGCCTAGGAGGCCATTTCATGAAGCTGTGAAGTTGAAGCTGGATTGCCTTGGAGACCCCAAGATGTTAGAGATGCCAGAGTTATGGGATACCCATTGAGGAAAGCTGATAACAGGGAATGGAACCAGTCCAGGAGAAAGAAGATAAAAGGACTTTGAAATCTGAAGAGCATTTTGACATCAGACATGGAGATGCAGAGTTTGGAGTTTTCCCCAAACCAAGTGTTTGGTCTTGCTTTGGTCCAGTATTTTCTTACTACGCTCCCTTTGCTGTGTTTGGAACAGTAATGTATATCCCTTGCCATTATATGTTGGAAGTATGTGATCTGCTTTTTGATTTTGATTTCATAGGAGACTACAGCATGAATCTCAGATGAGACTTCAGACTTTATACTTTTAAATAAGTTTGAGACTGTTATAGACGATGGGGACTTTCCAAGTTGTACTGAATGCAGTTTTGTATTATGATATGGCTGCAAGTCTTTGGGGGCCAGGAGTGGAATGTGGTGGTTTGAAAGAAAATAGTACCCAAAAGGAGTGGCACTAATGGGAGGTGTTTCCTTTGTTGGAGTAGGTGTGGACTTGTTGGAGGAAGTATGTCATTGTGGAGGTGGGCTTTGAGGTCTCATACATGTTTAAGATACTGCCCAGTTTCTCAGTTCACTTCCTGTTGCCTGCAAGATGTAGGACACTAGCCTACTTCTCCAGCACCATGTCTGCCTGTATGCCATCATGTTGTGCCATGATGATAATGGACTAAACCTCTGAAAAGATAAGTCACTTCAATTAAATGTTTTTCCTTCATAAGACTTGCTGCAGTGATGGTGTCTCTTAATATCAATAGAAACCCTAACTAAGACACCATGGTATTGGCATCTCTGAAACTGCTGCGGTCCCTTGCTGCAACTGAGCTTCACTTTCACCAATAGCCTCTCATAGGCTCTCTTCATGATGGCAAGCTTCAATTTCTCTGTATAACCTCTTCAATCCTGGCCTTCCACTGCCACTGAAGCTGCACTTTCACCAACAGCCACTCTTGGTCTCTCACAGTGCCAAGTCTTAGCTGTTCTCCATGACCCCTTCATGCCTTCAAAACCAGTACTACCTGGGTGACTCTTACAGGTTACCAAGTCTGGCTGCCAACACAATCTTGGCCACCTCTGGAACACAGCTTCCCTGTGCTCTCAGTAAACAGTTTCCAGAAGATTTCACCTCAGTGATGTTGGTCTCTTCTTAATCACTGCTAATTTCTTAGGTCCAGCTAACCAGCATCAATTGTCCCATAACACAAAGGTTTCACTTCAATGGGGCTGGTCTTTTGTTAATTATGACTGACTCTTCAGCCCCAACTGACCAGAATGACAGAATCGTAACTCAAAATAGCAAAGACCCTAATAGAGTCTTCAAATTTCCCTCTGAAACTTCACAAGCCAGACCTCCATTCTGTGTACTGCTCTCAACATTCTTATCTTCCACAGAACATTCCACTGAGCTCTCAACACTCAATGGCTTTTCTATCCCAAAGTTTCAAAGTTCTTCCACAATCCTCCCCCATACATGGTCAGGTCTGTCACAGTAAATCCCAATCCTGGTACCAACTTGTCTTAGGGTTTCTGTGCTGCAATGAACCACATGACCAAAAAGCAAGTTGGGGAGAAAGGGTTTATTCAGCTTACACTTCCATATTGCTGTTCATTACCAAAGGAAGTCAGGACATTGTCTATCCTGATTTCTCTTTGCTTGTATTAAAGCTAAATTATTTCTATTTCTTCATGATTCCAAACTTTATTTAAAAACAAAATATTTGGATGAAAACATTATTGTCTTTTATGCTCACTCTCCCATTGCCATGGAAATTAAGTGGATCCTGGTTCCTAATGAGATCTTTATTTGGAAGCAGATAAAGATTGAAGCCAAATCACAGGTGAGGTAGGCTGCATAAAATAGGCCAGAGATAAGGGAGAAACAAGGAAAGAAAGATGCTGATGACGTGAGTGGTAGCCAAAGTGTGGCTTGGGGAGGACACAAGTGCCTCCGGATTTGTGTCAGTTTCTATTGCAAATAGACAACTGCTTTCCTCTCCTTGACAATCCTCAGCCAAACGCACAAAGCTTATTAATACCATTTGGGACCATTTTGCTCTTTCTTAGAGAGAGGAGAGAAGGGAGTCTTGTTTTCCCATCATCACATGGAAGGACCCAGAGGAAGGCAACCAATGTTGGAGATACGCATCTGCTCACAAAACAAGCATAAGGAAATTGATGATAAGGCATGGCTCAACACCGTTTCCACAAGGGCCAACGTATTTAATCTTGAGTAAGGATCATTTTTGAAGGTTTAGTTTTCCTTGCAGATAACTGGTGCTTGTTATCTCAAGTTGAAGTACTTTCACAACTCATGTGCTCACACTCCAAGTCCCCAAAACTTTGGTCTTTCACTGTAGCTTTGGTTGTAGCATTAAGGAATCTGTCCATCTTATAAGAGTTAGAGCTGAGATATCTGACATCCTTTACTGACCTCAGACATTACACCAAAGACGACTTACAAAAATCAGAACTTGAGCAATCCAACCCCCTTAGTCAGCTTGTATCTTTACCGGCATTAAGACAGTTCATGTGGGTTTCTCAATTAGTTTCAAGCCCCCAGGACCTATAAACACTATCTTGGTTGCTTAAGTCTCATCAGGAGATATTTTCCCTACAGATAGTATTTCTAAAAGCCTAGATAAAGAGGCTTATCCTTCCTTTCCTTTCTTTGAGTTTCCATGTTCATCTAATGCCTGAAGGGTCCATTCTCCAGTGCTGGTGGAATTGACAAGCAGAAGAATAAATAATAATCAATGACCATTTTGACTTACCTATTGAGAAAGCCAGGGAATTTATTCATAGAAATATTTGCTGATTAAAGAACTTACGGACAGGTGGGAATAAAGTGGCCACTTTACTCTCGAGGTTCTCCTAACTGTCAGTGTGGCTCAGGGCTTTGTGGGTTTCCTCTGCCAGTGATTACAGACGAGGCATGTGGAGAATACACTGCAAGGCAAAATATATGCAGGAAAAGTGGAACTCACCAAGGACAAGGACTGAAGAGGAAATCAATAGGAGGTGAGAGGTCAACAAGCCTCCTGCTGTTAGTCTGTCAAAATGTATTTAATGGGTTCATTGGATACTTTTCACATTTAAGAAATTGACATGAGAAAGCTTAGCCTGTAATAATTTTTTATCTCTCACTTACAAAATAGCTTTATTTTTTTCCTTTGGAGAATTTTACCTTTGATCTCAATACTGCATTCTTGCCCATGGGTTTCAAGTGTTACCAGAAGTGTGATGCAGTGGTTCCTAAACAGATGAAGAGAATTAATTCCTAAGTAGTTCATTCTGAAGTTATAGCCAAATTAACTTATCGAAGTGCAATTCTAAATTTATGTATTAAAATTAAGCAAGGATACAATATAGAACTGGCTATAGCTAAGAAACTAATGTCTAAGTCTGAACTTAACATATTTATTCAAATAATGTCATATTTATTATCTGTACAACTCGATTAATCTTTAACTCTACTACAAGCAAGAATTCAAGTAAGAATAAGAGTAACAAATAAAAAGAATTCAACTAATTGTCAGCAACAGATTTTGTTAAATGACTTTAGAAATGTAAAGCCCTTCCACCTGAAACCACACACATACTGTCTTTTAAAAAACTCCATATTCCCATTTGGAAATTCTTAATTATTTCATGCTTTTCATTTTTTAGATAGCTCTGCTATCACCTTATTAGAGATTTAGATTTTTGTATTGTTCTAACATATTTAATCAAAGTGCCTTTAAGTACATTAAAAATATTAATTCATTCAACTGACTCCTGAGCTATACACAGAGATTACATTAAACTCTAATACCTTGAAAATTCAGTATGGTGAACTTGTATATGATCATCATTTTCTCACTTTAAAAAGATTAAGGTATTTTAGTTCAAGACCTGAATTTCCTCTTCTTGAGCCCCAGACACCAATTTGTTCAGGCCCCACTAGCATTCTGTATTTCAGTGAAGACCTGTTTCATTGATTTTGTGAGCATTACTATAGAAGTGAAGTATGGCTTGGGATGTCTGTTTAAATGAATAGTCCCTTCCCTTGTACCTACAACCGTTATTTGTAGTAGATGGTGTTACTAAATTATGCAGATGAAAAAACTTTAAGAACTAAATGTGATTCATTAAATTTTCTAAGATATGTTGCGATTTGAAATTTCAGAATTAATATGGAAGGCACTACCAAAAACCAAATAGGTCTTTTCATATTTTTTTCATTTTCAGAATTTTAACTATTAGACATTCATTAACAAAATTATTATAATTTGTTATTTATAAAGCATTTTGCTAGATATTGATATAATCAAGATGAAAGAACATAGACACTTCCCTTTAAGAACTTTGACTGGTAGGCAAATGCTAATGTGAACAAAACTATTGATACTGCTGTGTAACAAAGTACCATAAAGCTGCAAAAGCTTTCAGTCAGTCAGGAGTCTGTGCACATAACTAGGTCCTTCCTGTCTTCAGAGGATCAGGAGCTGCAACTGACCAGGGTTAGTGTTAGTGTTAGTCTCCTCCGAGTCTGATGCCCTTTCCCAAGCTTGCATAGTTTGATTAATTTATTTGAAGTTATAGAACTCATGACAACATACTGTGTTAAAAGTAGTAGGAGCATTTCTCAGCCCAGCAAAGTCCTAAGCTCTCTTCTGGTCCCTGTAATAAATCAGACCCACCAGAACAATCTCCCTTTGGTTAGTGCATACTGATCTGACTAGGGGCCTTTCTTCAGATAACATAGTGAAAGACTGATTTCACATCATATCTACAGGTCCTACCTGCACTCAAGGGGCAGAGATTACTAAAGAGTGGGAGTTACTGGGTATCATCTTACAGTGTTATGTACCACCTATCAGAAGAGACACATTTAAGAGTACAGTGGCAAGTGACTGATGAATGTAGGATGGTGTTAAGGAAAGATCATGGACATTAGTTCATCATGGACACAATGGATTCTTGTAAGATATTATCATTATTATATGCTACTTAGAAATGCATTCAAATTTTCATAAAGAGTTCGTGCTGGTTAGTTTTTTGTCAACTTGAAACAAGCTAGGGAATCATTTTGGAAGAAGGAACCTCAACTGAGGAAATGTCTCTACTAGATTGGTCTGTAGGCACATCTGTGGAGCTTTTTCTTGATTAATGATTGATGTGGGAGGGCCTAGCTCACTGTGGGGGATGCCACCTCTGGTCAGGTGGTCTTGGATTCTATATAAAAAAAAAAAAGTTGAGCAAGCCATAAAGAGCAAGCCAGTGAGCAACACTCTCCATGGAATCTGTTCTAGTTCCTGCCTCCAGGTTTTTGTTTTGAGTTACTAGTCTAACTTTACTTCATTAAGGACTGTAAACTGTAGAGTGAAATAAACCCTTCTGTTGTTATCACAGCAAAAGAAAGCAAACTGAGACATATGCTAAAAGTTATATTAGACAGGATGTAAAACACAGATATGTAATAAGAGTTCAATTTTCATGCCACAATCACTGAATTCTAGAAAAGCAAAGCTTGTGCTCAACTGGAAGTTCTTCTGGTCTCTGTAAGTAGATTTATTTTTTTCTTTTTGAGATAGGATCTTCCCATGTAATTGAGCTGGCCTTGAACTAGTGATCTTTTTATTTCAACCTTAGGTTGAAGGGAAGGAATAACATGCATGGATCACTATGCCTACCCAGATAGTCGGCCATAACACTTGTTAAGCCATTGACATTCTCAGCATAGAATCCACTTGGGATGAAACACATGTGTGCCAACAGCTACTCTGAGAGTGGGAATGTAATTCCTGGAAGGAAGAGGGATGGGCAAAAACAGCTGAAGCTAGAAAAGAGGGAACATTAAGAACAAAACATGCTTTGAACTAGATATTACTTGCTTGAGATCTAGAAATCTTCTGAGGAACTTACTGAAATTAAAATCAGAATTTTCCATTCTGGGGTAAAACAGAAAGACAGTCCCATTGTTTCCTGGAATCCCCCAACCAGCAAAAGCCAAGTACAAGGCTCAGTGTAGTTCTAGGGAAGGCCTGGGTAAGCATGCAAGGGGCACAGCACAGTGCCTTCAAGCTATAGAAGAGACTGGCTGAAATGTGTGACGACGAGGTGATCAGATCTAGAGTGGATCACAGGTCTTAGTAGGACACAGCAGAGGGCTGAGGGGCTTTGGAAGACTTAAGAAATATCTGTTACATTGACTTTTTGAAAATGTGAAAAGTATATATCCAGGGTTGAATAAAATGTAAACACATACACACAACACACAAAATAGGAACCAATGTTTAAGTTGCATAATACAAAGGAATGATCTTGAATATGGCATTATGTGAGAAACTACATTAATTCCCTCAAGAAAAACCATAATTTATACATTTTGTCCATGAAACAGCGTCTTTTTAATTACATTTTTAATCTTCAGAAAGCAGTGGTTCATTAGGTGGCTGTCTCTAACAACTTTATCTCCTCTTCAACTGCAGGTGTGGATGAAGTCTAACTTTTCTGAAGTCACTAGTTATATCAATAGTTAGAAAGAGATTGGAGCATGGTAAGAAAGAAACCCATGTTAAGGCAAACACTCATGTTTTGAGAATTCTGGTTGGAACAAGCTATCTGTTCTGTGTGCTTTTCATGCTAAAGCATCCCAATAATATTGATTACTTGATTTCTAACTCTGAATTTGATGACAAAAATTACCATGGGCATGGGAACCATTAAGATGCATCATCATATACCAAGTTTTTATTCTCTGTACAGGAGGCAGTTGAGTTCTTAGTCCAGTCAACCATTCCAGCTATTCTTGGGAAAGAAAATGTGTATATGAGTCTGTACGATCCCATACAAAATGTCAAGCTGAAAACAGACTCCTTACCAGAAAAGTACTTCACATCCACTAACCTATAATTTAAAAACTTGTTAAGTTTGAATGACTAAGTAAATTATACTAAAATCTCCAACACAATAAAGGCATTTGAGAAGGAATGTAGAATGAAAATAATATTTGGTAATATAGTTGTCAATAAACAGGAACGTGTAGGAATATAACAATAAAGGAAACTATTAAGAAACAATGAGCTCCCCTGAAAGACTTTCATCAGACACCCAGTACAGCATAGTAAGGAAGAAACGGAATGCAATCTGTCATCTAATGTAGATCTAAGTACAGACGTGTTGTGGTAGTTTGCCTTTTGCATCTTTAGTGATAAGTGGGAATGTTGAAAATGTGAAGATGCAAAAGCAGTTCAACTGCTAGGTGTGTAAGGATTTTAAAGCCCATCAGAGTGAATTCAGGAACCACTATACAAGGATCACATGTTAATTTCTAGGTGAATATTGGGATTTTCAAATTTTGTCACCTTTTAAAAATCAATCTTCAAATAAGCCTGTCAGTACATTGAAATACCACCGTTCACACCTTTTGGCTATTTATAGTCTTTGGGGAGCTTGCACACAAATGATGTCTGGAAAGTTCCGGTTGCATGTGGGAGTGACTGAATCTAGCTTCCTAAAATAGAGAAGACTGATGTTACAATGAAGGTTATTATTTCTTAGGGTGGCTCCCCTATGTCGTCATGATGCCTTGTACACCTTTCTCCAGTTTCCCTTGTACCACTTGGTCAACGTTAGTTACCATTCCATCATGAGTTCTCTTTCAGAGTTACACAAAATAATGATAGAACATTTTGACCAGGCTGCAGAAGAGAACTCTGTTCTTTGTCTTTGTTAAAAGGGGCAATAGACCTGAGCTGGCTTAACCTGCGGTTTGATATTACTCTCTCCGCAGTGCTGGAGATAGTCTTTGTTGCTCATTTGCCAGTCAACAAAGAAAATCCAGTTTTCTTCATTATGATCTTGACTTTTAGATATAGAGTGTAGTTAAATAATGGTGAATTCATCTGGTCTTAAGCAGGATAATAAGGTTATACATTCTTCATTCCTGAAAAATCTACAACTTTCCACAATGAGTGCTCTTTACATATGTAACAAATTGATATTGTGAAATTAAGATCCTTGATGTATTTGTATTTTCTGACAGAATTTTGGTATTAATTAACTAAAATGACCTGGATTTTAGAATAATTATCTCCTCATACTATCTTTCTTGATCTTATGGTACATCAGGTCTATAGCCTATGTATTTACCAAGTACAAGGATTTAGCGCTTGGTTTTATAATTTGACTGCCTTGGAAGAATAGGTTTTCTTCAATCCTATCAATAAGGAGTGGAGTTAGTTATCTGAACGAGGTAAACAACTCTATCAACTTTTTTATTTGCTTAAGTTTATTATTAACACAAATTTTGATCTTAATTTATGGCATAGTGTCATTGTACTTTAAATTGTTTTTCATTTAATTAAAATATAATTATACCATTTCCCTTTTCCCTCTCTTTCCTCATATACCTTCCATGTCTACCCTCCCAGCTCATCCCAAATCCTCTTCTTCAACCACTGTTGTTATATATGCACATAGAGGAATAAACATAGACATACATCCTGCTGCGTCTGTGCAGTGCTGCTTGCACAGATATGACACTAGGCCTGACCACTTAGTATTGGATACCCAATCAGGGGTCAGTCAGCCCTGTTGCTGAGATTTAATGAGTGTAGCTTCCCCATTGTAGCTAGAAGGCATATTCATATGGGAAGGAAAATGCCATTTATTTTTTGCTACCCAGTTCATTAGATCAGTGTTTGAAAGAAATAAAATTTATGGGTCAATGATTAATAGTAAAATATCTGTCTCAACTTCAGTCAAATTTGGGGCAAATCTCTTTTGTTTAAGATTTGTAAAGATTTTAATATAGTATATATAACAAGAAAATTCTGCAACTTCTGGTTCAGTCAAGGCAAAAATTAGTGGGAGGATGCTATTTATTATACTATTTATCCTCAATTTCATGAACACAAGACAAAATCCCCTCTAGTCTAAGAGACAATAATAGTCGTGTTGTACCTAAGGAATTTAGTACATTTTTATTAAACTTATTTTATGGGCATGCTCCCTTGTTTCCTTTATTGTTGGCAGTAATATATGCCTCACTTCTCTGTATTTGGGGTTTTTAAAAAAAATAATTTCCTTATCCTCTTGTATTTAGTTGTTTACTAACTTGTGTATTTTCCCAAAGTTTTAAAATGCAAAGTAAATCCAGCCATTCATTGCTGGTATCTTATGTTAAAAGTTTTTATCAACTCTGAAATCTTACTAAAGCAGTGTAGCAATGGCACAGAGATGGACATATAAATCATTGGAACAGAACTGAGACCCAGAAATAAACTCTTAACATTCTTTTTGTTTGCTTTTTTTTTTTTTTTTTTTGGTTTTTTGAGACAGGGTTTCTCTGTGTAATAGCTCTAGCTGTCCTGGATCTCACTCTGTAGACCAGGCTGGCCTCGAACTCACAGAGATCCACCTGCCTCTGCCCCACAAGTGCTGGGATTAAAGGCGTGCACCACCACTGCCTGGCAACTCTTAACATTTAAGGTCAGTTGGCAATCAACACAAGAGTCAGGGTAATTGAATGGCGGTGATAACTACTTCATTAACAAGTGCCACTAAGATTACTGGCTTTACAAAACTATGAGAGAACTTAGACTCATTCCCCATCTTATTTAAAATGTAACTCAAAAATGGATGTCAGAGCTAAATGTATGAACTAAGAATATAGATTTCTTAGTCAAAAAAAGTACTTGCATGCAAATATAAAAACCTGAGTTTGATACCCAGAATCCACATAATAAACACTTTTTATGGTGGAGTGGTAACAGGAAAATACTTGCTACTCATTGATTAGCTAGTTTTGCCTAATGAATGAACTCCAAGCCAATGAGAGACTCCTTCTTTTAAAACAACAACAACAACAACAAAAACCAAAAAAAACCCCAAAAACCCAAAACAGAAAACAAGGTAGATGGCTTCTGAGCAATGGCACTCAGTTATTCTCTGGACCCTACCCACATGCAGGTATACATGTATGCATACCACAAACACACACATGTGCACCCCCACATGAATGAACACAACCAAAAAAAATATTTGTACTATAACATAGTAAACCTGAGAGTTTGAGTCAAGCAAAGATTTCTGATATAATATCAAAAGCATGGCCAATAAAATGGAAATTAGATTTCATCAAAATTACAAACTTTTACACTTTATGAGACATGATTAAGAAAGTATAACACAACTTACAGAGAGGGATAAAATGCTTGCAAATAATTTAATTTATCTGATAAAATATTTTCTGTAAAAATATAAACAAGCTTTACAACACAATAATAAAAAGATAATCACCTAGTTTAAAGTTAGGCAAAAACTTGAGAAATGTTTCACCAAGAACAATACAAAACTGTCTCTAATATGTACAAGAAAGTATATTTAACATCATCAAGCTAGTGAGGTGGGTTGTAGGAGACAGGTGGTGAAGAAGAGAACTGGCTAACACAAGTTTTTCTTTGTTTTACACACATGAACATACAAACAATAAAGTAATACAATTCTTTAAAAAATTAATATCATTTGTCAATAGCAAGATGCAAACTAAAACAAAAATGACGTACAATTTTGCTCCATTACAAAAGGTGTACCCCAAAGAAATGCAGAAAAACATGTTGACAAAGATGTGACAAACTAAAATCTGTATGTACTAATCAGAATACAAAATACTGAAGTCACTTTGGAAATAGTTTGTCAGTTTCTTAAGATGTTAAAACTAGGGTTATACTATGATCCAACAACCCCATTCCAAGTTTTCAATTAAAAAGAAATGAAAACAGGTATCCTAAAAAGGAATTGAGCACAATGTTCGCAGTATCCAGAAAGCTACCCACATGTATAAGAAATGGTGAACAGAGAGACAAAATGTGTTAGCATCATGTAGGGAGTAGTGTTTGTCAGCAATATGCTGATGTATGACTAGCGTGTGATTATCAAAACTGGTACACCGATAGAGCTATGGGGCTTGAAGGAGGTGGAGAGGAGAGTGTAGGATGGGTATGATCTACAAATGTCCTATACATATATGAAATCATCAAAGAATAAAAAAAGAGACTAGACATAAATGACACATTATTACTATGTATTCCCATTTATACAAAGTACATAAGAAAGAAAATTCTCTGGGGACATGAAGTAGACAGTTGTTGCCCAAGGTAGTGAATGGGAATGAGAATTAACCATAAATGGCCATGAGGGGTCTTATTGAGATGACAGAAGTAACCCCAAGAAGGATTATGTTGGTGATGGTATAGTTTAGTAAATTTGAGAAATTGTTGACTTGTAATCTTAAAATGAGTCAGTTTTATGACATGTGGATCCTAAACCCAATAAAATAAGTTAAAGATACAGCAAATATTTTTAAGGAGAGGTGCTTCAGTTGGAGACAGCCAGTCTGGCCATCAGTCTCTCGACACCCTTAGCTCAAGGTAGTAGGGAAGCTCTTCCCAGAGCAGACTCCAAGCCCCAGGTACCTTCCTGTTGGCTGTGCATAGCAAGTAGCGCATAATTTAGTAGGGTTGCCTCTTGTTTTGAACCACAACCTTTCTGAAGCATCACATGACATCTATATAAACAAACATCCCTAAACAGTTAGATCAATATGAGCAAAATCCCCTCCCATAGCCAAGAATGGATAATCAATATGTCAGACTACATTTATCTCAAGTGAGGAAAATCATAGTGACATGGAAAAATGAATGATCATACTTGAGTATTGGAGACTGTCTGCCTCAGGTGATTTTGGTGATACTTCAGGTATTTTTAATAAAAAGGGAGATACTTTTCTTAAAATATTTTAAATCTGAGTAAGGATGCTTTTGATTACATTCTAAGGAATTACTGGGAAGTAGCTGAGTCTTGTGAGGAATTTGACAAGGTTCAAAATAAAACCTGTGAGACACTCCAGGAACATACTAAAATTAAACAAACTGTGGATTATAGAATATATAAAATACCTTTCACATATGATTATTCATTATCTTCACTACAGACCCTTAACACCTTGTTATTATTGTTACTGTTACATAAAATTCAAATATTGTACTGTATCACTCAGATGCTTGTCTTAGAGAACTAAACAGAATAGAAAGAAAAAGAAGAAAGAGAAAATGTCTTATCTCACATATATATGGGGGAGAGAGGAGGGTGGGAAAGAGAGAGAGAGAGAGAGAGAGAGAGAGAGAGAGAGAGAGAGAGAGAAAAGGAAGAGTATTTGAGACAAGAAGGAGACAAGAGAAGGGGAACAAGGAGGGACAGGGGAGGGGCAAATATGAGCAATGTACACACACACACACACACACACACACACACACACACACACACACACACACACCAAGACACTTATACACTTATACCATACACTCTATCTTCTCTTTTTCCCCCACACATAAGAAAATAAACTGGGTCCTATTCATCTTTGTCTCCATATCCATAGCTGAAGATTTAGACCCAACCCATCTGATACATATATCTGATGAGTGATAGTTACATACTGACTACTCATGTTTCTTACTATAATAAATCAGTTAACACTGCTGCTTTATTCATTTATTGAATTACTAATACATTTAACAAAACCCCCCTGAATACCTACAAAATGCTAAATATAATGTTAGACATTGAAGTTACAGTGACTAAAAGACACTCAACAGCTGTGGAACATCAAAACAAGTCAGCAAAGAAACAAAACACCCTGTGATGAGCACAAATGATACTCATGAGTCTAAGGGGCAGTTGCAAAATCAGGTTAGGATTTCACTGAGGAGTGAGGGGTCTCCAAACAGACCTGGCAAAGAGTTCTCCAAATCAAGGAGGGACAGGACACAGAGGAACAGAGGTCAGATTGCAGGGTTGTATAGAGACTTGGAAAGAACCTTAACCTTTAACCTCAGAGTGGCCAGGCTTTCATATCCTCTAGCTATTTCCTAGCTCTGTGACCTTAAGAAAGTTACTTATTCTAATTGGTTTATCTGTGACAGGGCCTTAATGCCTCCTATCTGAATCTCAATGTCCTCTTGGTATGCTTAGGGCTAATGTAGCTAGTCCAGATTCTGGCACACACGGAACATTCAAATATTGCTGCCATTGGCACGTTGCTCTGAAAATAAGTCGTGCAGCTTAGAAGTGACTTTAGCTTCTAAGTTTAACTAAAGTGTGTTTTTAAAACCTAGTTTTAGATTTTTAATCTAAATGTTTCTTTTATTTATTTATTTATTTATTTATTTATTTATTTATTTATTTATTTATTTTTGGTTTTTCAAGACAGGGTTTCTCTGTGTAGCTTTGCGCCTTTCCTAGGACTCACTTGGTAGCCCAGGCTGACCTCAAACTCACAGAGATCCGCCTGGCTCTGCCTCCCAAGTGCTGGCATTAAAGGCGTGCGCCACCACCGCCCGGCCTAAATGATTCTTAATGACCACTTATGAATTGGTTTCAGCAAATTTTCATTTACAATCCTAAAGTGGTTTTCATTTGTTTAGAGAATTAAATTTAAACATTTTTAGAAAAATCAAGTGTATCAAAGAACACTATTATAAATCCACCAGTTCTAAGTGTACAGTTTGGCGGGTTTGGTCTATTAACATTTGATCAAATTATTCATCCATTGATAGACATTTTTGATTGGGGTTTTTCTTTTTTTCTTTTTTTTTTTTGGTTTTTTTTTGGGGTTTTTTTTTTTTTTTTCTAGACAGGGTTTCTCTGTGTAGCTTTGCGCCTTTCCTGGAACTCACTTTGGAGACCAGGCTGGCCTCGAATTCACAGAGATCCGCCTGGCTCTGCCTCCCGAGTGCTGGGATTAAAGGCGTGTGCCACCACCGCCCGGCAGGGGTTTTTCTTTTTTAACTTTTTTTGCTATTATAAATAAGCCCGACAGGAGCATCTTGTACAAACACCTGTGACTTCACTAGATCAGCTGGTCAAATGTGTAAGTATGGGTTTAACATCTTGAGAACAGGTCATTAACTGTCTGAAGTAACTCAACTATTTGCTCAGTGTCCATCACTGCCGTCTAATGATAAGCATTGATATCCAGCACTGACCCAAGCTTTGTGCCATTAGGACTTAATCCTTTTGCCTCTCCTCTCTTCTCTCCACTAACCTCGGAGTCCCCCAAACTATTTTATATCTATATATTTACTTAGTCTGAACTCACGTATACACAGTGATCGAATATGCGCTCATTCACACCTACTCCTTTCTATTAGCACACGTTTGAAGTTCATCCATGGACTACTAGGCATCGGCCCTTTATCTCCCTTCATTGCTGAACAGCAGTCATTTTATGAGAACACTGTGTTTATTCACTAGTTTGTGAGCATTTAGGTCATATGGTAACTTGTATTAGTTTCTTTTCTAACTGGCAAATGTAACTTAAGAAAAGTAGTTTTGTTTTGCAGTCTGAGGGTATAATCCAGAATGATGGGGATGGCACGGTGGTAGGCGAGTGAGATGAGTGGCCACATTGCATCTACAGAGAGAGGCAGAGAATGATACTCAGCTCACTTGGGCCAGTTTTTCAGTATTGAACCCCAGCACATGAGATGGTGCCATCCACATATGGGCTGAGTCATGCTTCCTCAGTTAGATATTTCATAGGTGTTCCAAGAGGTGAGTTTACATGGTGATTATCAAGTCAGTCAAGTTGTGAATCAAGACTAACTCTCACGTGACTCTAGGCTTAACATTTTAAGGTACTGTCACATTGTTTTCCAATGTGTAGAGACCTCCATGGAACATGTGGTGGCCCGAGTTGGAGAGGTTGGATTATACATGCTGTCCTTGTAGGTGACCATTGTGTGTATATGATTTGTAAACCATGAGGTCCATGGACTGGAAGCTTGGTCCCAGATGTGGTGGTGGTCCATTGTAGAATTTTTTACAGGTATGTCCTGTGGGAAGTAATTGGGTCCTGGTATACTGTCTTCAGAAAGGATTATTAGTTCAAGTTTTAGAGTGACAGAGGCTTGCAGAGGTTATTCACGATGGGAACTGGTTGTTAAAGGAAGAGTGAGCTTTGCCCTTGCCTAGACTCTTGCTTCCTGTCTCACATGGGCTCCCTACCTGGATGACATATATTATGCTGTGATATGGCCAAGGCATTTTCATGAGAGCTGAGCAAATGCTAAGGCCATTCTCTTGGTCCTTCCTATTTGGATGGTGGCTAGTTCCTCACAGGCCCATGTGTTAAAGCTCAGTTCCTTGGGAGTGGTGCTATTGTCAGGCAGTAGAAGCTTTAAGAGGAAGGACTGGGTGGGAAATCCTTAGATCACTGGATCTTAGAGAACAGTACTTATGGAACATCTCAAGAGGACTGTCATGAAATCCTGAGTGTGCTCCTGAAATAGTCATTTGTCTGCTCCTAATAAGTACTCCTGTCATTGTTTCTGACTTGTGCTATCAGGTAGCCAATCAAGGGTCAGCCCTTTTTGAACTTTTACTAACCTCCACAACTATGAGCTAAATAAACTTCCTTCATTTGTTAGGAAACATTTTCCATATTATACTTCATTACAGTTATGAGGTAAATAGACAACCCTAAAACTGAGTCAAACAACTGCTTTGCATTTTACCCATGCTCAGCTATTTAACTGTAGCTGCAGACAATGGTACAGGGAAGAGGTCAACTAAGCCCCACTCTCAGCTTTTTAACTATAGCCACAGACAATGGTCTGAGACATACATGGAAGAGGTCAACTAGTTTTTAGAGGATATGGAAATTCAGAAGATGTATTTGAGATGGAAAGGTGGTATGGGTTTTTCTACACAGTGATGTCACAAGATAGATCAGAGGAAAAGGGAAGGGATGAGGAAGGAAAGGTGAGGTGTGTTCTGAAGGACTCAAATGTGCAGTAATGAGGGGTGAGGCGTGGAGTAGCGGGAGGGTGGAAATCTACTTCAGAAGAATTTTAGAGAGTTAAGAGATGGAACAAGCAAGAACAACTGTCCCTGCTTCCACAAGGTTGGTAGTAACGACAAAACCAATACAGAAGACAGAACAGACTAAATAGACGGCTTCATCCTGTTAAACTACTTATTAACGACAAACATCACAACTTTGAAGTTTTTCACAATGACCAGAGCATCAGTGATAACTCTAAGGGTACAGTAGTGAAACACACATTGGCAGTAACCAACAGCTCTCTAATTGGACTTAAGACTCTCTCAACACAGGAAAATCATGCCTGGTACAAGAATCCCAGCCAACAATCTAAGGTTAATGAAATCATGGATCTTGGAGGAGAACCTCTAACCATCACTTTACCAAACCAGCATAATGCCTTAACTGCATTCTAAATATTTGTCCTCATACCCACAGATAAGTATAGTCCTCATTCCACATTAAAGAAACTTCTCTTTGTAACAAATGGAAAAAAAAAGTAAGGAGAGTTATATTGGAGGGCTTGGATGGGGGAAAAGGAAATGGGGAAACAATGTCATTGTATTATAATATAAAAAATAAAAAAGTAATAGAACTTTTTCTCAAAGGGAAAAAATTTTTTAGATACCACAGCATCAAATTCAATGTTTCCTAAACCAACATAGTTAATGAATGCCAGTGATCATTTTCCTTCTTGAAGAAAACCCAAGCATTTGGAAGATGAAAGAAATTCATAATAGTTTGTATGATGTCAAATTTTTCCTAGTTAATACCAATTATCAGTTGGTTAAAAATAGTACTAAAACAAATACTAGTCATTAAACACTATATCAATAATGCTGTATTAAAAGCCTTATAAACTTCATTACTACATGACTTGTGTCTCAAGAATTATTCTCTATAGGCACTGGGCTTTGCTGACTCCCCATGGGAGGTCTTGCTTTGGAAGAGGTGTGAATGGGGGGCAGGTTGTGGGGGAAGGGTGGGGGGGTGGGAGGAAGGAGGAGAGGGGGAATCTGTGGTTGGTATGTAAAATGAATAGAAAATTTCTTAATAAGAAAAAAAGAAAAAAAGAATTCTTCTCTATAATTTTAATAATAAAATATAATTTAAAACAAAACCAAATACATTTGAGTAGGACAGAACAAACAGAAGGAAGGGAGCCCAAGAAAAGGCACAGGAAATAAATAGAGATGCAGAGACCCATTCACTCATACACTCAGGAATCCCATAAAAACACAAAACTAGAAGCCATAATATACAGTATAATATGCAAAGGACCTGTTGAGTTAAAAGAAAAAAAATAAGATCAAAAAGGTAAAATTTAAAAAAAGAGAGAGAGAAAGGAAAAATGTGACATGACATTATGAAATGAGGAACCATCAAAGATGCCATTTAATTAGTCTTCTATTGGCTACCTAACTGCTGGGCATGGGGCCT
>CABHPR010132292.1:0-12500 GCA_902168415.1 Peromyscus melanophrys | reverse complement strand
CCCCCCCAACACACACACACACACACACACACACACACACACACACACACCCCATTTCCTTCCTTCTTAGCAGGCAGATTTGCATGTAAGCAATGGCAAACGGTCCTGGGGAGCAGCCTAGGGTACCGGAAGGGATGCACCAACAAGTCCATCAGATCCTTGTGATCTGGCATCTGTGGACACAACTGTAGTCCCCTAGTGACTGGCTGTGGCCTGCTTCCTAAGTGTTTACATCACAGTTTCTTTGAAGTGAGGCTCTTAAAGCAGGGATGTGGGAGTCAAGAGATCGGCCCCGCATTTGTCATCCATGCACTTGGGCGATCCTGAGATGTGTGTCATGTCTGTGACTAGTTTTCGTCTGTGAAATGGGGAACTGGCCTCCCAGGAAGTGGAAAGATCAGTAACAGGCTCAAAGCTCAGGTTGAGCCACTCGGTCAAGGCTCCATCAACACAGAGTAGCCTTGCATGTAGTGACCTTTTCTGTGCTTTAGCCCCACAGGAAGCGCCAAGCCAGCCACTGGCTTGGTACTCATCAGTGAGGAAAGTTAGAAACAAGAAGGTCTTCTCCATCTCGGGCTCCGAAAACGACTACGACGATGTTGAGATCCCATCAAGCACTGAAAACCAGCGCTCTAAAACAACCACCCCTTCCTGGCAAGCTGAAAGAGACTCGCACAGCTCATTTTAGAGTAGAGTAAAATGGTTGGACTGTAGCTCAGGCACTTCCCAAACCCTAGAGGAAGCCACGTATGTGAGCGCTTATGAGAGAGGACAAGGACAGCTTGACATTCCCAATGCTCCAGGTGTTCCTGCTGCTCCAAAGGTCCCGATGCTCCAGATGTTCCTGCTGCTCCAGATGTTCCTAGTGTTTCTGATACTCTAGAAGCTCTGGCCTAAGACTCAGAGGGTCAAGCTCTTGCACTTCTGTGGAGGAAGGTTCCTTAGTGTGGACTACTGGGCCTGTGAGAATTGACTCATCTCTCCATATTCTCCTTTTGTTCCCCTGGTGAATGTGGTTCTGAGGAATCTTAAGTCTTGGTATTTGTGTGGAGCCTCCCAGCTACCATCGCTATCTATCTAAGCCATGGCTTAGGGATGCCTGTCCACTCCTGCACCTCTTAGAGGCTGTGGCTTGTCATTATAGTTGAGGGTTCTTGAGGTGCACAGGTCACCACACTCTGAGAATCTGTAAGGAAAGGAAGTGCTTTCTGTTTTGTGAAGCCACCCCACCCACTCACACTCCAACCCCCTAGCACCTGTACAGAATGTGGACCAAACCCATCAAAGAGAATCGAGTTCTTACATAAGCTCATTTCCTGTGCTTTGAGACAGTATTTTAACAATCAACAAAGGACACAGGTGGCCTTCTGACTTGCGCCTCCAGCTGTCTTTTGCAGTGGGGTGTGCTGGCGGTGCCAGGAAAAGAAAGTTTCCCCAGGAAGAGTCTTCAGACAGTACCATCCAGCAGCTTATTCAAGATGAGAGCTTTGCATCCCTTTTGAACTTTCATTATTACATCTCTTAATCCGTTTTGCTCTCTCTCACATCCCTGCCTTTCCTGGGGTGCTATTATCTCTTATCTTCCTCTAGGCATTCCCGAGTAATGTCACCAGTATCTACAGGGCTCACAGCCTCCTCTACCCTAACGAGTTCCCAACTGCAGGCTCCAGTTGAGCACTCTCTTTACAGTTCCAGGCTTCACAGCCTCCAGCACACGTCCGTCTGATTATCTCACAGGACCCTCAAGTTCAGCACATTCCAAGGAGACCTGCTCCCAACCCCAAGCTTCTTGTGCTGGACTACTTTCTCTGTTGCTGAGAGCAGAAATGAGCCTCCTTTCTCTGGTCCTTCACTGCCAGCGTCCCCGCCTCCTGCTGACTGTGCCTCAACCCGCTCAGTCTCCATCACCACTCTGGGGTCAGCCATGGCCAGCACTTCCCAAAGAGAACTTTAAGAGTCTCTAATTGGTGTCCTGCCTCTGGTATCTCACGCTCCAAAACACTGATTGGCGGCTGGTGATCTTCTAAAGTGAGCGACCCAACATTTCCTCCCATTGCTTAAACTTTACCCATTAGCCTCAGAAAGAGGCCAAAAACTCTTAAACAGCTTACAAGACTTGTCAGGATTTTCTTATTGGCTAACTTTTCACTCACCACCTCCTGGCAACCTCCACCCTGCCCGGTGTTTTTCCTCTACTTGAAAATGCCTTGGCTATGGTCTCTCTTGCCGCGGCTATGTGCAATATTCCTCCCCACCTTGGCATCTTAGGCACCATTCCATCCCCACCACCCAACACGTGGGCACAGTGCCATCCTCACTGTCCCAGATGGAGTGGATCCTTCGCAGGGGTTTTCCCCTCCTAACTCTAGCATCTGTAACTATCTGCTCATGTGTCTTTCCGTTCCATTTGACCAAAGGTGACGTCAGAGGAGGGGTGGGCTTTCTGTTTCCCTGTTCCTAGCGTGTGGTGGATGGTCAATGAGTATGTTGAATGATCACCTGAATGAATGAATGAATGAATGAATGAACTCCTCCAGGCACTCATGGTTTTCCTTGGCCCTATGGAAAGGTTTCTCTCTTTTACATAATTGACCAGTTACTTTCTCTTCTTCCTATTCTGGGGGCTTGTCGAGGTTTAAACATAAAGTGCCCCCCCACCGGCTCATGGGTTGAATATTTGTTTCCCAGATGGGGGTGCTATTTTAGGAGGGTGTGGAAACGTTAGGAGGTGAGGTCTAGCTGAAGGAAGTGGGTTGCCGGGGTGTGTTGTTAAGGGCTGTGTTCTGCCCTTGGGCCCCTCTCTTGTCTGTCTCTCTTGCTCCTTCTACTTCCCAGCTACCCTGTAGTGAAGAAGCCTCTCCCACATGCTCCCATGTCACAATGTTCTGCCTCACAACAGGCCCAGAAACACAAGCCAGGTGACCCTGGACTCAGCTCTCTAAAATCATGAGCCGAAACTTTCTCCTTTAAGTTGGCCTCTCAAGCATCGGGGTCACAGTGATGTGAAAGTAACCAACCCAAGGCTCCTTAGGGTAGAACTCGCTAGGCTAATTTCTGTTTTCCCGGTGTCCAGAACAAATCCTGACACACAGAAGGCACTTAATAAATATATTTCTGGAGTGTTGAACACAACGGAGAAATGTAACAAACAGCTTAATTGCCAACAAAAAAATAAAATTTTGGACATTTATAAATGTTGTTGAGACTTTGAGCTGGGTACATGTCATAAGACTGTGTTTTCTACCTCTAGTCTGGATGTCAGAATTAAATATATCAAGCCCTCAGAAGATTTAGTGTATATTCCAGCCCCACAGGATAGCCCAAGCCAAGAGGCCAGCTACATACTCACTGATTTAGAAGAGTCTAGAAATAAGAAGACTGAGTCCACAACCTAAGGGTAACTATGATGCTGCTGACATATCATTTTGAAACAACTCCCCATCCCCCATCGGCCACCTTAGCAGTTTTAAAAACTTACGTTATAAATCACAGCACCAAAGTTCTCTCCTTTTTGTAAATTATATTTATTTTATGTGTATGGGTATTTTGCCTGCACCATGTGTGTGCGGTGCCTTCAGAAGACAGCATTGGATCCCCTGGAACTGGAGTTACAGACAGTTGTGAGCCGCCATGTGGTTGCTGGGAATAGAACTCGGGTCCTCTGGAAGAGCAGCCAGTGCTCTTAACTGCTGCGCCGTCTCTCCAGCACGCCCATAGTTCTCTTGATAATAAATACAGTCTTGTCTTCTTTAAGAAATGAACAAAAAACTGAGCAATAGTAGCTCAGGCTTTTAATCCCTGAGGAGGCAGAGGCAGGTGGATTTCTGTGAGTTCAAGCCAGCCTCGTCTACAAAGTGAGTTCCAGGACAGCCAACGTTACACAGAGAAACCTTGTCTTGAAAAACTAAGAAAGAAAGAAAGAAAGAAAGAAAGAAAGAAAGAAAGAAAGAAAGAAAGAAAGAAAGAAGAAAGAAAGAAAAGAAAAGAAAAGAAAAGAAAAAGCAAACAAAACTATGGGGCTGAAAAAATGGCTCAGTGGTTAGGGCACTTCCTGTTCTAGAGCCCCACCTCCCCAACTGTCTGGCTTTGTAGGATACATTCACAGGTTGGAGTCCTGCAGGTGCTCACTGGTGTCTCTACAGTTCTGGAGTCTTGGGAAGGCTCTTCTCCCCAGGGCTCACTGGGCTTTGCCTTAGCAAGGACTCTGTGGTCCTTTACCCTGATGTGGCTCTCTGCCTGGCCTTGGGGATATCTGCGGCATCTTTTGAAACTGCAGTGGAAGTATCCACGCACACAGAGAATACACTTTGCTATTCATGGGGAAGGCACTTTGCAGGCATCCATGCTGTACCATTGGTGGCCTGAGCTGTGCCTGGTTCTGCGTGAACCACAGCTGGGTGGCCAAAGAGTGTTGAATCATAATGCAAGAACAGAACCCAGAAACCATCCCCGCCCCCCCCCCCCCCCGGGGCCCTAGCATCCTGGCCTGGGAGGACCCCTGAGATCTGAGATGCTGTCTTTGCTGTTTGCCATCATCCTGAGGTGTGGCATCTAGCAGAGCTAATCTCCACCAACAGCCCCCTGGCTGTCTCTTTGGTGTTTTCATTCTTTACAGTATGGCCAGGCTGAGAACGTGCCAGGTCTTCTTTTCACATTTCACTACAAACAGTCAGGATAGAATGCCAAACCCACAGGACTTTCCTCGTCACCTGACAAGTGGCCTCACCATTGTCCAGAACCTTGGAAAATGCCAAGACACAGACGGGCTAAGTCTCTTGCCGCTTTACAGCGGTCACCTTTCCTCCAGTTCCCAATCCCCTTATATCCCCGTTTCTACCTGATAACCCACTGGAGCAGCCTTTGATGTCCTTTGTGATCTCTGAGAAGACTGGAGGCTTCCCTGAAACTCTTTGCTCCTGGGCCCTGACAAGAAACTCCTGAAGGGAGTTTCAACATGCATTTCTAAACACTGCCAGCCTCATCCTAGTACCCAATTCCTAAACCACTTCCACATTCTTTGGTATTTCTTAACGGCAGAGCACGCCATTTCTCGGTACCACTTTTCATCTCAGTCCATGGGCAGCCGTAAGAGGGTAACTTAGGTGGAGTGTGATGCTCAGGTTTCCATCCTGTAACAAAATACCTGAGCTAATCACTCATCAAGACGAAAAGTTGATTTTGGCTCTCGGTCATTGGAGCATTGGAGGTGCCAGTTCATGACTGGTTTAACCCTGTTGCTTTAGACCTGTGGGAAAGTAGGCTTACCTCATAGCAGGAGGGGTGGTGAAGCAGAATCATGTACTTCATGGCCAAGAGGCAAAGAAAAAACAAAGGACCAGGGTCTTGCTAACCCATTTGAGGACACCCTCCCCCAAATAACCAAAGGACTTCTTACTTGGCCCCACCACTTAAAGACTACATCCCCTTCCCAAAACACCAGTCTGGGGACCAAGTCTTTAATATACAGGCTTTTGAGGGACATTCAAGATCCAAAATATAGCCCCAGTTAATTTAGAAGCAAAAATCTACTGCTCAACATTGTGGGAGGTGAGGATTCCAAGAACAACCGTTAGACTCAGTGTCCGGCGAGAGCAGTCACTCTGCTTCAGAGATGGTGCCTGCCTCGCCCCCACATGCTGGGCATGGAAAGCAGATTCCAGGGGTTTCTATTATAAAGGCATTAATCCCATTTGTGAAAGCATAGGCCCTATGCCTTAACACTACCATAGGGGTGGGGTGGGGGAGGCAGAGTATTCCATATATGAGATCTGGGGGATACAAACTGTACACAAGGGTGCAGAGAAACCACTGAACTGGACCGCTCCATGAGTTGAAAGAAAAGCTCATTTTGGGACTCAAACTGCTGGGTCAGAGAACAGCCGCAGTTAGGAAAGCCTTGTCAGTTTCAAGGGGACAGGTAGTTTGGAAGGAGAGGTGGGCAGCAGAACACGGATTTCACACGGAGGCTTTGATCTGTAGCAGGCTGTCCCAGAACTAGATGGCCTTGCCCAAGGCAGTTGACCTTGAGCTGGATAAGGGAAGCCGTGGCTTCCCTATTGTTTAGGTTTCTGTTTTTCCAGTAACAACCCTTGTGTTTACTCATTCAGAGTCCTTCTGTTAAGGGCCTTATCACCAGTAGTGCCATTTGGGGGCCCTTCTTTGGCCCTAACACAAACAAATACTCAGACACTGTCACACACTATAGGAGAAATGGAGTAAAAATGGCATTCTGGCTGGAGGTGGTCTTTGCCATCAATGAAACCAGACATTGGAGCTGCAGATAAGCCAGCTGCCAGCTCACTGGGGCACCACACCCCCAAACATACTATCATTATTTGCTCCGCCCCAGCTACAGTTTTGGAGGTACCAACACTTCCTGCATGCTGCCATTCACCCTTCTCTTACAGGGTTCTGATCACTAATGAAGGACTGCCAGTCGGATGAGGAGCGTACTGATGGTACCAGTGACAGGCAACCCTGACTGAGCCCTTCCTGTGGGTCAGTGGTCACCGTGCCGTGTAATCATGGCATCGAACTGGCAGTGCCAATGGGCTATGAACAAAGAAGAGCTTTGTCTTCTTCCCCTCCACCCGCTCTCCTTGATGTTCCTTGAAACACACTCTGAGGGACTAGATCTGTCCTGCTTTCCTGGATAAGGACAGATGCCATCGGCATCATGGTTATTCTTAGGTAATAAGAAGTCTCCCAAGTGTGGGATCTAGAAGTGCCCGGACTTGCTAAAACTCAGATTTCTGCATTTCAACCTATGTAAATTTTAACTCAAAGGAAAAAATGTGTACAAAATATTGAGCTTTGCTTAATAATTTAAAAAAAGTATTTGATGTTGACATATTTAGAGGGAAGCACTGATGTCTGTAGTTTATCCTGAGATACTGTTGGGAGAATTCCCACAGAGCTATTCCTGGTAACCACATAGTCTAATAACCTAACAACCTAACAGTTTTATAGAATTTAACCAGTAATTTCTATAAAGCAACTTAAAGCGTAGAGCCAAATTCTCAGTAATAGTAAACAGACAAGAGCATACCCAATACATGGTTTAAAATCATGAATTTTGTTCTTTTAGTTCATTTGCTGTGAAAATTAAGCATTCATTTAAACATTAACTAGACAATCAAGAGATGAGAACATCCTGTATACAATGAATGACTAATATCTCTGGAAATTTAAACAGTACTGACTCTGACCGCAATTGTTTTTTACTAGAAGAAACCTTGCCATATGCCCAAAGATAAGACAGGTGATTCTATCACCTTCACTTTTAGGTCTGAGATTTTGTTTTTTAAAGGAGCCTTCCTGTTATCATCGAACTGCTTGCCCACTTCCTGGGTGGAAAACTGTAGTTTCAGCTGTACACAAGCCAATGGGCAAGTTTGGCGCCCACTCTCCCTGTCAAAGCAAAACGACACCGTCCATTTTCTCAGTGATTTGCAACAACTCAGGTCAACAAAGTCACTCTCCTCTCCTCATATGAGGATGGAAAGGGACTCCTCCTCCTCTGGAAATGAAGGGGGAAAGATAAGACTCCCTCCTGCCCAAGGGGTGGACTTTCTTGATCTGGCTGTGCGGACCTCCAGAGCTCCCAAGGCACAGTGGTCTGAGCTATGTCCTGGGGTCAGCCCAGTGCTACTTCCACATGTGGTGCTTTTCCTCCACTTCCCTGCTGTGTTGATTCCACTTTTTAGAAAAATACTTCCAGGTTTCTCTTTCGAGTCTACTTTCAGTCATGACTCAGATGAGCCATTTGGAGAGTCTCCTTCCCTTAGCTTCGCTGATTGGTTAGTTGAGGCTTTCCCACAGGATTTGAAGCTGAAAGTATATAAACTGTCAAGGAGATACCAAGCTAAGTAGAGACTCCACAGCCTTAAAGGCAGTGGCGGGCTCCTGTATGTAGCCATGCTTGGTGTGGACATGATGTCTGGGCTCCTATCACATGAGCCAATATTCTTCACATGCTTTCAGTGTTCCCCTTAAGTCCTTCTCTCCACCTCTGCCCAGTCTCGGTCTTCTCAGCTCTGTGTGTGTTTATAGGTATGTGGGCACATGTGTATATGCATATGTGTGAAGGCCCAAGAATAGCATCAGGAAGAGTCTTTCTTGATCACTCTCCATCTTATACATTGAAGCAGGGTCTCTCACCCAAAGCCAGCGCTTACTAATCCTGTGCTAAGATTATAGGCAGGCTGCCCGGAAGCTACATGGGTGCTGGGATCCAAACCCTGGCCCTCACACTGGCATGACAAACACTCTACCCACTGACCCAGCCCCTAAGCACTGGACTTGTCCTCTTTCATGTGACCTAATGTGAAAGCCTCCCTATTGACCTCCTCTCCAACTTTTCTCCCACTTGCCGTTAGAGGGAACTTTCTCAAACACACATGACTGGGTCTCAGCCCTCCTTAAATCCTATAGTGGCTCATGAAAATGACAAAGACAAAATCTAGACTCAGTAGTACGCCATGCAAATCTGGCTGAACTGGTTCCCACAGGCCTCCTTTTAACACCTCCTGCCCTCCCACCACAGCCTAATCACTGGAAACTACCTGCACTTCCCCAACATGTCAAATCAATTCTAAGGTTCTTGCTCTCTCTTCCTTCTGCTGGTGTGGGAGGCTAGCTCCTACCTTTTGAAGGGTTCTTATGAGAGAGGGATAAGAAAATATTAGATAAAAAGAGACGAGAAGAAAGACAGAAATGCAGGATAGCTTCGGGAGGGCCTGGATCAATCCCCAACAACCTCATTGTTTATTGAAAAGGGCTTTTTATAACATGCCAAGGGGGCAGGGCAAAAGACCTCCCCCTTGCAAGATCAAAGCACACTGTACAGCCAAGTGTAGACCCTTCCAAACACCTGGTAACCACGCCAGTGGTCAAATCATCTCCTTATGTAGCCCTGCTGGGTAAAGCAAGCTTGGATTCTCTGGTCATGAGTGATTTGGGCCCCCAACAAATTCCCCTTCTTAATAATATAAATCTCAAGTGGGGGTACAGAGCTTAACTCTATGCAGCTCTGAATCAGCTTTCCACTAAGACCTTGCAAGTAGCTGGGACAACCACAGCAATACTGCTCCCTATGGCTGCCACACCACTAGTAAAGGAGTAGAGGATAATAAAGATAGAATGGCCTTTTTGAATGGGTCAAAGATGACTACAGCAGTCTTAGCTGCACCAAGTCCTTTTTAAATCAATAAACTCCTGATACACCCACATCAAATAAATAAATCAGTAAACTCCTGAAGCAACTGCATCAAACCTAAATACTCCTTAGCATCACCATACCATGATTCACTAACATTAACAGATTAACATAATTCTAACATACACAATTACAATTCTTACAAACTTCCATCTGAAAGCAAACTCTCAATAGAACTATTTACACTTTACAAACTTTAGCAAACATCCAAAGGCAATCTCTTTATAGAACATTTTGCATTTCTTGCTAACAAAATATAAGGTACATTAACACAAGTTAACATTAATCCATTCAAAGAACAAGAAAATACTTTTTAAAAAATTAAAGAGACTGAGGAATATTAACTCCCCCCTTTCTTTATAATTTTTTTTAACTTCATCTTGAACCTGGGTAGAAAAAACAAATTTCTCCATTCTTACCCAAAACAGTTCCATTTTTTTACACAAAACAGTTTGTGAGTCACTACAGTTAATTAAGCATATATGCATACACAAAACAATTCCATTACAATTGAACCACTCCTGTCTATTCCATTTCTTAAGTCTGAAAAGTTCAAAAAGACAGTTCTGGCACCAGTCTTAAAGTTCCTGTGAGCACTCAAAACCAGGGCCTGGCTTGTCAGCTGCCCTGAAGTCCCTATACAGCAGTCCAAGTCGAAATGACTTTGAAGCAAACAGCTCCAAATATGAGGAGCCCCATTACCAAAACTTTTTTGCAGTTCCCCTGAATGCAATAATTCAATTCAAACAGTCTCTGAAACTTTCATTCTCAGCTCTCAGCTGCACTTTGCAGTCTGTAGCCTCCCCTCAGGCAATTTTTCTCCAGAGCTAGAGCTGTTAGCTGTCACAATAGCTGGCTGGGGCAGAGTCCTCTCAAAAGAGACTTTCTTACAGCCAGCAAACAGAAACAAGCTAGAGTAATCAGAGAGGAGGAACCCTCAGTTCAGAAAATGCCTCCATAAGATGTGGCTGTAGACAAGCCTGTAGAGTATTTTCTTAATTAGTAATTGATGGGGGAGGGTCCAGCCCATTGTGGGGGGTGCTATCTCTGGGCTGGTGGTCCTGGGTTCTGTAAGAAAGCAGGATGAACAAGACATGAGGAGCAAGTCAGTAAGCAGCACTCCTTCATGGCCTCTGCATCAGCTCCTTGCTTCCAGGTTCCTGCCCTGTTTGAGTTCCTTTCCTAACTTCTTTTGGTGATGAACTACAATGTAGAGGAGTAAGCCAAATAAGCCCTTCCCTCCCCCAACTTGATTTTGGTCATGGTGTTTTATCATAGCAATAGCAATCCTGTGTTAGACATTAAGTATACAAAAATATTTCAAAATCTGGGGGGAAAAAAGCCTGATACTTGAATTACTTTTAGTGCTAAACAATCCAGATAAAAGATGCTCAACATGTAACTGATTAGACAATTTTTAGATTAAGGTATCCTTAACACAATTCAAAAATGCCAGTAATCCACAAGTCTGAGACAGAAACAACTTAAACTGTTGTCTCCTGAAAGACCCCTCTACATAGACATGTTCACATCTGGATCAACAGCTGTAGAACCCAACACCAGGAGCCCGGCTATTAGGGTAAATACGGCTGGTGCACACGGGCAGTCCTAGCACTTGGAAGGTGGAGGCAAGAGGATCAAGGGCTCAAAGTCACCCCTAGTTACACAGCAGGTTCAAGGTCATCTTAAAACCCTTTAAGACCCTGTCTTAAAACAACAAATGCACACAGATACATGCATGCGTATATACATACATGTGCACAAACAGATGTAAACACAGTAGATCACCTCTTCTCCTTGAGAATACCATTCCCTCAGGCAGTTCCACTGACAGTGTGGATAATCTGTGAAGGGCAGATGAAAAGCAGCTTCTACTTGTTCATGTGGTACATGCTACTTCAGTAATAGCCTGCTGCTTCAGGCATGTCTCCTGAATGATGTGCTTCTATTCATAGCCTATTCTGTCTGCTCTCCCTTAATACCCGTGTGTGTGCTCTGCCTTGGTTAAGTGGCCGAGTGAAATTTCACTTAATTCACATTTGGTTGCTTAAGGTTTTTCACTAGAAATAGCCAGGCAGGTGACTGTTGACTACGGCCACATGTCATTGTACTAAAGCAGAATGGAGAAAGTCCCTATGTGCAAAACCATTGTAAAAAACCAACAAATTAATATTGCTGCCCCTTGGCCCATCTACTGCAAAACTCAGTCATTTGTATAGATTTATCTATTTATCTCATTGATAAAATTAAATGCCATTAAAGGTTTAGATCATCTGCACTTATAACAACTTATGTCTCTTTTTTAACCTTTATTTTTCTTTTATGTGGGTGTGTGTGTGTACCACATGCTTGCAGTACCCATAGAGGCCAGAAAAGGACATCAGATCCTCTGAGACAGGAGCTATGGATGGTTGTGATCCACCATGTGGGTGCTGGCTACCAAACCCAGGTCCTCTGGAAGAGCAACCATTGCTCCTAACTGTAGCATGAACCCTAATTGGTCTTAATAAAAATCTGGAGTCAGATATCAGGGTAAATGCTGAAAGATCAGAGAGATAAAGGAACGAGCCACAGCCACACCTCAGCTCACCAACTCCTCAGCCGAAAGGACTGAGCTCCTTTCTCCACCCGCCTTATATTCCTTTCTCTGCCCAGCCATATCACTTCCTGTCTCAACCTCCCCAGTGCTGGGATTAAAGGTGTGTGCCACCACTGCCTGGCTCTGTTTCTCTTTTAAATTGGATCAATCTTGTGTAGCCCAGGATGGCCTTGAACTCACAGAGATCCGTCTGCTTCTATGGCTAACTTGTGGCTGGCTTTGCCCTCTGATCTTCAGGCAAGCTTTATTTGTTAGAGCATACACAAAATATCACCACACTTAACCATTGAGCCATCTGTCCAGTGCCTTCATCACACTCTAAAAATATTACTGTTGTCCTGTTTCTTTTGCTCCTGAACATGACGGCTGGATTTCCACATCATGCTCTGAGATGTGCTTTCCTCAGACTTTGTTGCCAGCTCATCACCAATCTGACACGAAGGAAACAATTCTACTGGTATTTCTCTCATTAGAAATGAAAACAGAGCCAGGTGGTGGCGGCTCACGCCTTTAATCCCAGCACTCAGGAGGCAGAGGTAGAGGCAATCTCTACGAGTTCAAGTTCAAGGCCAGCCTGGTCTACACAGTGAGTTCCAGGACAGCCAGGGCTACACAGAGAAACCCTGTCTCAGAAAGAAAAGAAAAGAAAAGAAAAGAAAAGAAAAGAAAAGAAAAGAAAAGAAA